>JAUUDW010401780.1:0-12852 GCA_032361385.1 Panulirus guttatus | reverse complement strand
ACCCATCTTTGCCCTCACAGACAGCAACCCCCCCCCCTTCCACACACTCTTTATTGCACTCAAAATCTTTGCCCCCTCTGACATCCTATGGTTCACTTTAGCTCCCATAGTTCCTTCTGCTGCTGTGTCCACTCACATATATCTGAAACATGGCTTCTTCCACTTTCTTTTTGTTCAAATTTGCACTCATACCACCCTCTCTCTCCCCTCTTGCTTCAAGTAATTAACTTTAACACTAAGCTTCTTCATTTCACACATACTCCCACCAGCTTCTGCAGTTTTGCACTCAATTCTGCAATGTCTGCCTCTAGAGCTGTTTCTTCTGCAAACACTTCCCACCCATGTTGCCCAACATCTCTACTCGTTTACCTCCCTTACCACCCAACACATAAACAGATTAAGCGGCGATGGTGACATCACACACCTGAGACACAGACCCAGTGTCTTTTTTAAACCACTGATTTCCCTCCTGTTCCTCTAAAACACATGCTTTACTCTCCCAATGAAAACCATTTACTGCAGGAAAATCACAGGACCTGGAGTGGATGCAAGGGAAGAATAACTAAAAGGAATAGTTTAATGAGGGAAAGGGTATAGATGTGTGTCTGTTAAGCCTTCTGGCCAGGATGAGAGAGTGCACGTATTAGGAATGGATTTAAACAGGATCTGTAGAAAAATGTAAGTGTGCAGGCTGTTGCATGGAGATTCTGTATGAGCCAAACACATGAGAGAATATGTAGAATATAAAAATTTAGATATGTTTTCAATGTCTTGTTTTAGTGTTATTGTAATCTTGTTACCTTATCATGTTTGTTTCAGGCTTGAGATGCAGCGTGAAGTGACTGTCCCGACAGCTGTATACTCTGCTTCTCTTCATCCAGATCGCTCTGTCTTCATCTGTGGTGGAGAGGACTTTAAGATGTACAAGTTTGACTACAATACTAATGTGGAGATAGAGTCTTTCAAAGGTCATTTTGGTCCAGTTCACTGTGTTAGATTTAGTCCTGATGGTGAACTGTATGCCTCTGGAAGTGAAGATGGCACATTGCGACTGTGGCAGACAACAGTGGGAAAGACTTATGGACTTTGGAAGTGTATAGATGCTTCCTCTAATGAAAATAATATTCCAATTAAGCCAGAGGCTACTGCCTGATTCTGTAAAGCTGATTATTATTAACATCTACTTCTCCCTGTTGTTGCTCCTCTTACAGCTTCCCAGGGTATAGACCCACAGACTGTATATTCTCCATACCTCTGTAAGTTGTAAAAGGCAGCTGAAAGGGGTGGATTTGGAGCAACCCCTTCCATAGGTGCATTTAGATTTGGGCATGAGTTGTGTTTTTACAGCTGGCTACAAGTCTTCATGTAGTGATTCCACCCCACGTAGAAGGGAAAAGTAAAATTTTTCGGTTTAAAATATTAAGCAGTTTTCATTTCGAATCTGCTGTAAATATTATATTTTATAGATTTCCAGGTTTTCCAATTATATAATTATAGGGAGGGAATGGTGGAGACTGTTTATGTTCAAGTTCAGCAGCCTTTTTATTGTAATAACACGAAATTTTAAAGAGAATTGGGATGTTGTTGAATGTTATACAGTAATATAAAATATTATTTTTCTATTGTATAATATAACAGAGCAGTTGTTAACAGTAATGTGATCATCTCTATGGGATTTTGTTTTTAGCTACAGTCCTGTTAATATAGTACACTGGAACTTCAGAAGCCCAAGTTTTCTCTATATCAACACTAAAAGCAGAGTTTTAGGATGCAATGATTGCTCTGTTTGCATTAATTGAGTTCCCAACATCTTAAATCTTCCCTTTTGATTCATATAATGCATTTTGATAATGAAAATCATTTATGATATATATAACTTTGAGAATATTGTCTCACTTTATGTTGGTGCCTTAAAAACTTATGAAAATAAGTTACTCTTTCCTGTTTAAGTCAAGTATTATAATACTAAGGTGTCCAGATTTGATATATTTTCAGAGAAAGCATTATGTTCATATTTAGTCAAAGAGGATATCCTTTACCTCAAATAACATATTAAGAAATCTACTGTACCTCTGGTGTTGGGATAAGTGAATCAGTACTCAGTTTGTATTTTTAGGCCCTGCTGGTAGAGAAATTTAACCCTTAACTTAGTGAATCTCAAAGATGTAATACATTGCTGTTTTTTTCCCCAGCATCTAATATGTTGCTGATAGCCTGCTAGTCAACTGGTTGTACTTTCAGGTATGTTTTTACAAGAACATGTGAAAATTTATTCAAATATTTTAAATCTCCTCATTTGTATTCTAGACTGTGGTACCACTCTGTGAAACTTTGCTTACCTGTTATTATTCATGTGAAATTCATTAACTTCTCATTTTGAGTGGCCGAAATTATACATATAAAACGTTTCAGTTATAGGACATTATCTTAGCTTACTATTACACTGCACTTTCATCTTACAATGCCACCTTATTTCAAAGGATAGTGCCAGCACCTTTTCTCTTAATACTCTCGCAAGAAAACAGTCCACATTTTCTGACTGTTGCATGCAGCACTGGATATCCCAGCCCCTTCCCATAAAAAAATTTAGAAGATATATAATATACCTTAACAACTATGAAACAATAAAGAAATCAAATAAAAACAAAATAAGACACTACTGAGACCTTGTACAGTTAGTCACAAACTCAACCAAGGTGGGGTCAGGTGATGCAATTGTTAACTTTCCACGCACTGACAGACAAGTTAGCATGCCTTTAAAGGCCCCATGTTGCACGTGCACACTACCAGATATGTAAAGCATAATCTTGAATTATTGAAAAACACACCAAATCAACATACATTGCCTAATCCAGGCTTCGTGTGATGCATTACATATTTGCTGTTGTGCATAACATGTGAAGTTTTATTGGCTCCTGCCATTGTTCAAAATCCCAGCTGATGTTTGCTCCTACCAATTATCAATAGATGTTATCAATAACTTACATCCACAACCGAAAAATAAATCGCAGATCTCTGTCACCCAGAGATTATTATGGGAATTGTACTTAGTATATGGAATGGGGTGATGCCACATATACATGCCCTATGTTATGCATTACTTGTGATATACAGGGTGATTAATGCAAATGAAACCTTGGTGTCATTATGATTTTCTGTTGAAATAGAGTAGGAAAAGAACTGTGTTTTTGTAGAAGGGAAAGCTTGAAATAGAACAAAACTGTAATGCTTTCAGGCTTTTTAGAGATTTGAAAAGATAGTAGTTAGGGGAAATAAGAATATTAAGAGATTTGTTTAGGTTATAGCTTTACATTGTACGTTTATTTACTTATAATTAAACCTGGACCTTCTTCACTGAAAGAGTCTGTGTTACCCAGGACCTCTTTCCAGAGGCTCCTGCAGCCCAAGGATACACTATTTTCATTAACAGGGAGCTGTAGACACCTTTAGAGTAAGAAGTTCTTTAACAAGACTGTACTCCCAGTTATATAGCTTTGCCAAAGGTGACTTTTGTAACCTGATGCAGGCAGAGTTTGGTAGCAGTGATTTACATATTAGTAATGTTATAGCATTACACTAGCTGTTATAACTTTACACTGGTAGTATTATAGCTTTGCAGTGTGGCAGTATTATAGCATTACTCTGTTGTAGTGCTGTAGTTCTACACTAGCAGTTATAGCTAGCTTTAGTTTGGTAGTATCATTGCTTTACAGTGGTCCTCAGGAATTCCTTAAGGGTCACATAAACTCTAAATGCAAATTACATAGATGGGAATCATTCCCTGCTATGCAGTTATAGACAGTAGTGAAGGAATCGTGCCATAACCTCTCGAAGTCTTATTATAGTTCCCGTTCTCTTTTACCTGAAAGTAGAGCAAATGTGATGAAAATCTAGAGTGGAAGATAGAAACAATTTCTGTAGTAGTGGTGTGTATGTTTCTGGTAGAATTGTACTGAGTATTCATATAAATGCTGTGCAAGTAATGCATACTTGAGTATTGCACTCTGTTATATAAAGGGAATTCACGCATGGAAAGAAACCAAAGAATTTATACTATACATATATATATGATAGTGTGAAATTTTTCTGGAAGAAAACATTAATATCATACTCTTGACACCTGACTGCTTCCTCCCTGTCCACTCTGCACTATACAAGACAGACATAGAAAAATGGATTTTCTTTACTTATGAATGATATGCTTGTAATCTGTAAGGAAAAGTAGTGTTTTTCTCCCATTTTAGATGGGTTATTTCAATTTTTTAATAGAATCTAGTGGTGGCAAAGTAGGCATGCAGAGACATTTACACAGTTGCTGGATATCCCATGTGCTGTTTTCAGGGCCACATCCACAGTACAATTTCGGTGAGTGTATGTTACTTTTCCCAAGCCTTATATGTGATCTATTGAACTATGTAAAAGCTAAATCAAATTTTACATTTTATTTACTGATAACCATAAGGATAACATTTATTGATGGAACACAAAATGGATAGTCTAAACTAGCAAATCAGTTTTTTATGGTGAGTTTATAGAAACCCTTCACAATTTATGGTTACCACAGCATATCCCACTAGCATGCTGTTAATACCACCAAGTTTGAAATGACAAAAGCAGTGTCCCACCTGGAAACAGCAGGTAAAGGACATCGGTATGCAATGAATGGGTTAATGGCTAGATTTGATGTTGTATACTTCAGGTCTAAAATGGTGTTAGAAGTCTGATTCGTATATACCTATCTATCAAGCTTAACGAAAATGTATATTTTAGTGTAAAATTATTTTAAATTTTAACTTTATTTTCTCTACATGTGATAAAATGGGTGCGTAAAGCCTTGGTTGAAGGAATGTAAGGGTAGCAAAGTAGTACGTTGGCCCATGGGAAATGTGTATTCCTCCCTTTCATTGGCCAGTTGGGGTTGGGTTGGTTATCTGTTTACAGTATTAATTACCATAAAAGGTGCATGCATCTATGTATTTAGTCTACCACATGTAAATTAGAAAGAAGGTAATGATCAGGATTAGATGTATTAAATGCTATGAAATTACTATTTCAGTTGCTATCTCTCGGAGCTTAGCATATTACACCTAATACTTCATATTCTGTCATAGTTTAGGTGTTCATGTATGATCCTCCATTAATCCTTACAAATTCGCTGTTTTTCATACCAACTCTCAAAATTTACTTTCTTCAAGTTGTTTGTGAAATGCATGTATCCAAGCAATATAAAAAATATTCATATAACAATGAAAAAAGTAATTCAAGTAAATTTCATTCACAACTTTCACTCGTGTGTAGAATTTTATGAGATATTTTAGCACCGCCCAAAAAATGCAGGAGTTCGGCATGTGTCATGTGAGTTGCCACTGTACATGTTTTGTTAGTACCCTACACCAAAATATTGATTACTTATTATTATCTTTTATATTACATGGTTAATCTTCTCTTGGTATAATCGGAGTGCTTCCTTAACATTTTGTTTTTCAGAATAGTAAAACTGCAAAAGTTTGTAAAATTATCGATCAGTTGAGGTCTGTCAAATTCAGGCACTGCCACCACTTTTGCCTGAACTCCTTAAAATCACTCTCTATGTGACTGCTTGGTAAGTCTGTTCAGCATGTATATGGCCTAAGGTGAGTTACTCTGTGGATTAGTAGACTTTATCATGATCAAATTATATACTTATAGGTCCATCGTTTATACCTAGAATGGCATATAGGAGGAGGATGTTATGCATGAAGCTGCTGACGGGAGCAGCAATGTTTCTCAGATTGCGCCTATTTAGTTTGTCTGTGTTAGTTTGTGATATCAGCTCATTCCATAATGAAATAATGCTCTTAGGTTATATGTATATTAAGATGATTTTGATTTTATTTTGAAATTTATAGGGCCTTTGGAATTAGGAACAGTTTGAGCCAAGTCAAGAAGTTTATTGTTACTGGTATGTTTAAATCTGCTACTGTGTATACAGTAGTGAATAGGAGGCCCACCTACCTTCACTTGGTGTCTGACCTGTCCTACCACACTTCCTATGCGCCTTGTTCCCTTCCTCTACCTGGAAAGTAACCTTTACTACTTTAGAAAGAGCTCATGTATGTATCTTCCTCTGCCATGTACTCTATCTGTGCTTGGTTTGTGACTCCTCGCCGACTTATCTTGCCACGTATATCCTAATTTCGTCTGTCGGCTTTTCTATGTTCTAGGTTCCTAATTAGTCTGTTTCATTGTAAAAGAAAAAGTGTCTAATAATTTAATTGAACACCCAGTCAAGGCGGGCTTTCCCAGTTCCATTTAATTGGAGACCATCCCTAGCAAAGAGGCTTCTGTTGCAGCTAAAGTGATTCTGTAGATTGATACTATGAGTGTTTTCCTCCTGCATGTAGAAAGCCACAACCCAACTGTTTATCAACAGCAAGCTAATAAAAGTGCAGAAGTTTAGGTAATTTCTGGGCAGCAGTCTAGATAAAACTAACTTTTAAGTCTCTGTTTAAACATACAAATTAGAGCCTAATGCTTGACTATAGTTTGCTCTGATTTACCACTGGTTATATTGTTTGCTCCACCCTGTACAGTGGAAGTCGTATCGCCGGGGGTGTTTGAGACTATCATCAAACTTTAGTGGAATATCTTTTATCTTGGCCCATGGGGAGCATAAACATATTTCTTTGAACCCTTAACACGAAACTAAGGAGTTCCCATCCAGAATAGGCCTACGGTCACCTTATGCTTTATCAGCTATTACTGAAGTCAGTACCTCATGTGCCTAAACTCCCATTACAGGCTAACCCATCATCCCGGTAAGCTGGAAAGTATTACAGTCCTTTAACTTAGTTTCCATAACCACCATCTTGGAACCTAGATTTTTTATGTTCTACTTGTTACTTGTTTCTAGCATCATTAGATGACCCCATGTACATAACAGGTGATACAAAATTTTTAAGGAGGATCATAACAATTGAATATCTTGTTCGGTATGACCTCATAGGTTAAATTAATCAAATTGCATATACGATTTCCACAACAAATCATTCGTAATGTTACCGAGGGTGTAGTGCTAATCCAAGTCCTATCCTGATTTTGATTCGAAGAGAAGTTATTCCAAAGTTACTTCAGCTAGGTTGAGACACTTAGAGAACATCTTTAGTTTGCATCGTGGCATTTCATACGGTAAAGTATGACCTATCATTTGGTTTATTTGTCAGTATGATGTTAATACGTGGCCAAAGCCTTTGAACAGATCGTGCATCACCAATTCGTAGACCGGAAACTTGGGATGTTATGCTTTCATCTCGACTTGGAATTGTTATATGAGACAAGAGCACGTGTGTTGAGTACATAGACCAATTATCTCTTGAGTTAACCAAGGATTCAGTCTACGAGTATATGGATTCTTCAAAATTATACAACCACCGCCTATCTGACCTTAAGGCTTCATATCCCTATATAAAATTATACTGTACAGTTGTGCAAGATGGCCACTAGAGGTGCTGCTCTTCGAGTATCTATTGTCAGCTTCGTTGCTCTTGTTTACATTGTTGAGTGGGTCCTTATCAGTACTCGCTCACTTTGGTTGACCGTCGGAAAATAGTCATCACTTTACAGTGTCATGTAATGACAGTGAAAGTGCATCAACAAGGTCATTAGGAAGCTGTGCAAATAAAGTTGAAGCACGCGGCAATTGGTATTCAGCGGACAACGTAGTTAAGTAAAAGGTGAGCCGATGGTTAGAGTATGGTTTGAGTTTTTGGCACATACGACCACGTTATTAGATATCTTGAAGGATAACGATGTTTATGGTCATTTGAATATTAAACATGTCGATTACTAGAGTCATTAAGGCCGTCAGCGTCATATTATAACAAATCGAAAAATGAAACTAATACCTTCTGGTGTTTGAAGTTCAGGTTAACGAGAGTTGAATCAAATTTTATGCTACTCTGTGGATTGTAATTCAATGTATGAACGTAAGAGAAACCCTAGGCAAGTGTAAGAGCCACTATGCTGTCAAATCATAAGCTTTTAGTAGTACATGGCTTAATTCAAAAAGAAAACTCTGTATCTAGATATTTTTTCCTCAATTCGTGAGGTTGAGCGGAGTGTATGTGTGGTATTGGACAAGATCCATAAGAATTCTCTTGTATAAGTTTTATTACGAAATGGATTTGAATTTTATCAGGAATATATTACCAGATATAAACGACAGAGTATACAGCTAGGTTACGTATACGAAGAATGTGTATAATAAGTAAACTATATAATTTCTTCCTTTGGAGTGTATGATGGCTGAAGTTCTCTAGAGATATTATTACTCTGGGAGACATCTAAAATGTTTATATCTAAGCAAAACTCTTTTTCCACTAAACTACAAACTGCACATTTATGTAAATTCTAACTGCAGATTCCTCTTTCATATCCACTTTCGCTATGTCCCTCTACCATACCTTTGATTTCGCTCTGGTTGTTTCCGTTTACCTATTACGCATGTTTAGTCTCTCCGTCCATTGATACTATGTACACTACTTACAGACTCACTTGTGTATTTCATATGTTTGTGTGAGATCCACACTACGAAACTTAGTTACGCCTGGTAGTCCAGGTGTTCCCCTATCGTGATATAAGTTACAGCAGTGCCTACTAACGAGCACTGTTTATGATGCTTAGCTTTCATTCCAATGTACTGGTGGAAATTTTTTGAACTTTTCCTTATCATCCTTTCACCCTCCCGAGATTAACACTCCCTCTCACTTAAATAATCCAAGGCTATCATAAGCTCCACTAACTTCCCTTTTGCCAATTCTACATTTACAATCTTTCCAGATAACGGTACTGTAAGCCTTTACTTTAGTAAAAACTGCTCTTTTCTCTTTTCGAAAATTTTATTTACGAGAATGTCCATGGTGAAGTCCACATTTTTACCCCGTCTCTCACCGCATTTATTATTTTGTCGCCATCCAGTAACAGTATTTGTAATCATGCAAGGTGCGTTGTGAAACTACGTGCAAGCCCTGCCTAATGGCAGAATCTCGGATTAGATACAGGTGCACATTTGACAAGCTATTACGGTATAAACCCGCCACCGTAATACAGATGCCGCACTTTTACACTTGGTAAACTATCCTCCCCATGGTTACTACATTCAGCATCTTTACTCTTTCCTGTACAGAAATGTGCTTATTATAACATTTATCATGAAATGTGACACTGGGAATATTACCTTTCATCCATATTGCCATAAGTTCTTAGAAGTACCTGTGTGCCTCCTCACTTACTTCCTTGAACCTCCCGTTGCTTAGTCCATTCCAAGATTCTTATCAACTTTGACTCTTTTCATTCATGTTTTGAAATACTGTCCTCTGTATCTTTCATATGGATGGAATAACTTAAAACCAGCTTCCAACATTTTTCAGTATATTGAGCGGTGCAGTTGAATCTCTAACATTACACTGTAATATTATATGCATAATTTGGTATATCTACTGCCCCTTAACTCCTACATAAAAACTAACATAATTCTTTCCCTGCAAGAATTAGCGTAAAGCAACAAATACTTGATATCTTAACCAGCGGCATCTGTTGCCCTTCTAGGATGTATTTGTGCAGCAGTACATTGGTCATTGGACTAACTCGTGTCAGTAATAACCAAGCTCAGACCAGAAACCATGATTCATAATCTAGTCCACGAATAAAAGATGATTTGGCTTTATGTGCTATGCAGAGAGTAGTGGTGGGGCACTTGGCTCCATAGGCAGCGGCTTCAGCTTTTCCATTCCAACATCGAATGAAACGTGAGGTGTTCGGCTATATTTTGACCTGTAAAGAAAAGGATTTTGTCAGACACCTGTTAAATCTTTGTGTTGATTTAATAAACTGAGAACCTTTGCACGTCCAGCTGACGTTCAGGACACTGCCTGACTGAAACCAAATATGTAATTAGAAGGTATGGTTGAGAAATCAACGCAGAACTAAACGGACTTTAAGCAGTACCTGTATCTGGATAAAAGACAAACTCCTGCAGCGCTAATTGTAATCATGAGAGCCAAAGCAGCGCCTATAACAGCCAAGTAGAGCGTGTTCAGGCACTCAGGGTCCCCTCCAGGACTGACGTTTTCATACTTCTCCCGGAACTCCCCGATGGACGAGACACCCAGCAGCCGCAAAGCATCAAATTCTTTATCTGTTACAAAAAGACTCCTTATGAAGCCCATACAGAAAATTATTACCTCTACTAACATTGTTATGCTTGGAGAAGAAAAAAATAATGAACAAAAAGCACGATATTTACTTATCTAAAAAGATCATTTATCATAAATATGGAAGCAAGAAAGAGCTTCCATATATATAAAAAGTAGACTTGTACCTCTTGTGGTGAAATCAGGAGGTGGAATTGGGGCAACGTCTCTGTTGCAGAGGTCAGTATCGCAGCATACTAAGTAAGGCCATGACTCATGGTGAACCGCTGGTCGATGGTTCATACACAACAAGGAATTGGTCCCACTGTAGGACAAAAAAAAATCATTTGGCATTCTTGTACAGACCTGTCATTGTTACACTGAGAAAAGGTAATTATATAACCCGGCACAGAAATCAGTTCTGAAGTCCCTGCATTGTCAAATGTGTTAATTAGGAGTTTTATCCCTCCGGGCACCACTTAACCATTGCTTTTTATATGAATTAGAATAGTCTTTGGTTAACCCAGAGTGATGAATTTCATCTTTCAAGAAAATCATTACCTCCCCTGAGATTCTCAGCTTATCTCTAAGGACAGTATATTCGAAGATGTTGAAGTAGTCGTTTTTGCCTTTTGAATAACTTTTTGAATAATGGAGTACCTGGGTTAAGCCTTGGACTTGTTTCCCTTTTTCCTCTTACCTTTTCCTTGCTTTTTCTTCCTCGCCACACTCCAACATTTTTCAACTCCCAAAACCTTTCCCTCCAACCAACAATAAATAGATTTTCGGGTTTTATCTCCAGCCACCACTTGCCCTGTCCGTTTGATTTGTCTGAAATATCTTTCACCCTAGAAAGATAAATCTAATCTTTTAAGAAAAAAAATTCCGTAAGATTTCTTCAGTGATCTCAAAAGCCAATATCTTCAAAGATTTTTTCTTTGTTAACATAATTTCAGCCTAATAGCATTATAGCTTAATAGCATTATAGCTTTACTTTATTAAGGAAGTCAAAAGATTAGAACTTTTGTCCATAAAGTTAATTTTGACTAGTAATGTTATCCTAAGAACATAAGATTTTTCCAAAGGCTACCAAATTCGCTGATATATATATGTGGAACTGCTCTAGAGACTACCAAGTTGATTGTAATCATTATAAGCAAGATTCCACTCCATATGTAATCTTGATCTCTGAGTTGCTGTACCACATCAGTGACTTTATTATTGTAGAGATTGATAAGTATTTGGACATGTTAAACACTCAACTTTGTGTTAATTAGCATATTTAAGATTTGACTTACGAGTGCACCCAGATTCCTTAGGAATGTGGGGAATGAGATAATGTTCAGAAACACTTTCGCCCTCAATCATCACATCACCAAAGGATGATCCTGGGATGGTAGATAATCTCCTTATCTGTCAAGCTAGATGAGCGGCTATTTCCTGTCCCCACCCACTTGTCCCACCCTCGTACATTCATCATTGCACGTGACCACAGTCCCTTGCTATAACCGTAAATAGATCCTGTTGAGAAGACTTACGAGTCCTTCATTGTTACTGACTCACGGAGTCCTTAACAAAGGAAAATAGTTAGAGGCTTGCACTGTAAATCATTGGAACACTTAGGTTTGTTTACAGTACCAGCAAATCTGAATAGTAGTATTTTTTTGTATTTAAAAGGAAATCTTTTATTTGATCTAGCGAATGTTTACTGCAACAGTGACTGTTTATCCCAACAGATGAGGCTGTAGGCACACCAGGAGGTGTCTCACCTTGCAGTGATGCAGCCGCGGATGACAGGCTGTGAGCCGTCGTGCAGGTTGAGGAGCTGGGAGTAGCAACGGGCGGCGGTGGAGCAGGTGCTCACGCCGGCTGCCACGCAGTCCACCGTCGAGCATTCGCACGTGATCAGCCGCTCTGCCCAATAAGAAGGTGCTGTATACATTAGGTAGATAAGAGATGATTAACTAGATGAGGGAGTACATATATAGTGATGCATAAACTCATTACTGCTGATACAACTTCGGAGAGAATAGGGCAGATATCCAGCTCAATTATTCACATGATGGCATATTTGCCGGTGTCATGTCGGCTTTAATTTACATCTCGTGAAAAGCACAGTGTGACGAGCCATCTGTCACGCGGCCTGTGGCGCGTTGTGCTCTACTGTGGAGCGTTGTGGGGTATTGTGGAGCGTGGTGATGTATGGTGGAGCGTTCTGGTGTATTGTAGTGTTGTGGTTTGTTGTGGAGCGTTGGGGGGTAATTGTGGAGCGTTGTGATGTATTGTGGAGTGCTTTGGGGTATTCTGGAGAATTATGATGTATTGTGGAGCGCTGTGATGTATTGTGGAGCGTTGTAATGTATTGTGGAGCATTGTGATGTATTGTGGAGTGTTGTGGTGTATTTTGGAACGCTGTTGTTTACTATGGAGCGTTGTGGTATACTGTGGAGCGTTGTAAGGTATTGTGGAGCACTATGATGTATTGTGGAGTGTTGCGGTGTGCTTCGAAGCGTTGTGATGTACCATGGAACCTTGTGGTGTATTGTGGAGCGCTCTGGTGTATTGTGAATGTTTATATGTATCATAAAGTCTTGTTGTGCACTGTGGAGCATTGTAATGCGCTGTGAAGGGTTGTAGTGTACTGTGGAGACTTGTGGCGCATCGTGAAGCGTTGTGGTGTATT
>JAUUDW010401670.1:0-12853 GCA_032361385.1 Panulirus guttatus | reverse complement strand
ATGGATAGCGACATGAACAATGTATATGAATCAATCAGCTACCTTAGCTATGGAAGAGGGGCGTGGCTTCTTCGCCAGCTAAGAGTACAACGAATATAGTATTACCCATCCCTGGATATTTTTCGAATAGTTCGTCAACCGTAAATAAACAGCGGATGGCATGTAATGTGCGAAAAAGGAGACAAACTCGCTTATTTCAAAACCTCTTCATTTCCAATTCACTATACTGAATGCGATAATTTACGGGGTACTGGAGTGGCCGGTGTGCTGAACCGGGTTTTTTCGTATGGGTAGAGGGATTCCCAGTGGACCTCCCAGAGTGACATGTCGCCATTTGTGGATGACTGGTTCCATCTTACCTATGTCTACGTGATATAAAGGAATCGGAGACACACGACATGCGACTGACTACGACCTCTGATGTTCTTGTGTTCATTGATTTTACCACCATTTTTCCATTTTGGTTCAATTCAACCGACTGTTTTTCTTGTTCTTTTCAGTTAGGTGCTGAGAGCTCGTAGCTTCAGCGACGGTTGGTGTCTTTGGTTGTGTTGATAGTTCCAGGTTTGGCAAGGAGTCATCACAGACATATCCATCATCATCAGGAGTGCCGATGGCATCTGCTACAGGGAAAAGGTCAGTCTGACATTCTTTGTAACATATTTGAGGTTTCTTTTTCAATGCATCAGCTAAGGATGTGTAGGGCATTGGTGTCATCTGGGATGCCAAAAAACTCTTTGTTGTTTCTGAATGGGAAATATACTAATGTAGTTTAACTGTGCAATTCTCCTTTTCCTTCAACTACTGGAGACAATTGAGACAATTGCTTAAAGAACTAGAAGCAGGTTGTGTCCCCAGGTCCATGCTTCTAGCAACTAAAACCGCAGAGCATTTGGGATGTTCGGTCTTACGGAGCAACGTTCGTATCCCATTGAAACCTTGTCTGGCAGCCTTGTTCGTCCTTAATCTGAATCGCTTCTCGTGAACATAACGTACGATAATGTCGGGCATTCAGTTTACATCCTCAGTTGCCATTCCCTCTACGATCTTACTATCTGCCACGTGTACATGAGATCCTTAGATGACACCCGTGGAGGAATTCATGTTAATAGGGATGGTTGCCAGAACTTGGCAGGAATGGAATCGAGTCATCTTTAGGAGGTCTTTCACTTGGGAAGCCTTATTAACTTTGGAAGGTCGCTGTTGGCCAGTTCCCAACGTTCCTAACCTCCCCTCATCATCCGGCAATCACTTTACGTATCATAGAGATGTTCAAAGGTCAGCGACTTCCACCCGACCTCTTCCAATGGAGTTTAGGGCGATCCAAAGTAACAGGGCGAGACCTAGTCAGCTCTCAGGGGTTTGTAAAATAAAATTGCTACGCAAAAGGAAAACCTACAAAAAACTGCAGAACATGAATATTGCCTCGGAAAAAAAAGGCAATCTGTTGAAGAGTAAGGATCCCTAAGCAGGGATGGCGGCGCAAAGGCCTGGTTGAGTTTTGCGTCACAAAGGCAAGAAATGTGCATGGAAAGAAGTAAGAGGAGACTGTTACCTGGCAGAGAGAAATTTGGTTTAGAAACGTTTGCGTCAAACTGCCGTAAAAGGACAATGAACGACAGAATCTGCGTCCATTGGCATCTATAGTCGATTCAAGGTTGTGTAAGGGATAAAGGCAATACACACAGAAAGATAGACTATAATAAGTAGACTATAATATGACATCTGTATTAGTGTCTTTACCAGAATGCAGTCTATCAGCCATGGTTGAATGCGGTCGTGTTAGTAGATGTGCTCAAATGTGTGATTCAAACTTGGGCGAATCTAGTTCAACCTCCTGACGGGATGAAACGTATGGTGAGCGACGGTGAACACGAGAGAGACGTGCTCAGTGAGGACCTACTGCTTAGTGATTCAGATTCTCCTCAGCTTTGGAAAACTCGTGCAGCTCCCGGGAAAGAGACAGGAAGATCAGGCAGAATGGAAACTCATGACACAGAGGCAGGTGTGGACTTCACCATCGGCAGTGAAGCTTCGGGAGTTTCAACCGCTCTTGAAGGAGGGAGTGAATCGACCACTTTCATCAGTAGAGAGGCCCAGTGGAGGGTCGGAAGCCTGTGAACACCAAACAACAGTTGGATTTCAGGATGTGGTATTAGTGGACCCCTTAAATAGAGAGAAATATACAAAAGTCAGGGTAACGCCGTATGACAAGGCTCTGGATCTGGTTTTGCTTTTGGTACAGTAATGACGCGGTGTGGGCAAAACGTCATGTACTCAAGGGACTAAAGAAGGCAGGTGTTGCGGCCTTTGTGAAAGGGATGATCCCAGAGAGAATCTGGGCACTCGGAAATGGCTGGAGGAAGGTGCGGAAGTTTGCACCTCTGCCTCAGTTGCTATCGTCATGGCCATAAGTCTTGGCGGTGTCAGTATGATACTAGGTGTAAGTGCTGTGGCAAGATCACAGAGAGGAGTGTGCTGAGAAAATAATGGAGGGGAGGAAACCTTCCCTCCAAGGGAAGAAAGCCACCCTCCCCCTCCCCAGAAGTGTTGCCATTGTGGTCGGGCCAGTAATGCAAAGTCAGTCAAGTGTAATAAAAGAACTAAAATGAATCCTAAGGTAAAGGTAGAAATGGTGATAGAACATACAAAGGTTGTTGATAGTGAACCCCCGGTGAAAAACGCTTGGTGTCCAACGCGAAGTGCTTGTAGTGAACCACCTGTAGGGGCTGTGTCGAAACCTGTGTCGGGAGGTGATTCGTGGTTACCTTGATCGGATCCTAGTGGGATCACGCATCAAGTAGCAGACAAGGTAAGCCAGGGGTGCGACAATACCAGTGCTACCAGAGCCTGTTCTCAAAGCACATCTCAAGGGACTTGAACAAGTCGCATCAGCGGCAGCAGGATTTGTTTGAAGTTACTGTCGTTCGTCTTTTGGTAAGCCAAGTTGTTAACCTCAAGGAGGACAACAAAAGCTTAAGGAGCAAATGGAAATGCAGAAGAAAAACACAATGGGCAGCAGAGATCTGAGGATCCACTTGAAGAGGTTCCGGTGGCAAGGATGAAAACTACAGAACATGATCAAAGGCGAAGACGAATAAATGTAGGATGATGAATGAACCTTGTGACAGTAGTACTTTTAGACACTATGTAATAGTAAGCAATGATGCTAATGTTTTATATGGTAATAATGGTACATGGAATGACATTGTCCAAATGATAGTTGGATTACGATATTGTTACCAATGAGAAAGGTGTAGAATGTGTGAAGTTGAGGATGCAAAAATTAGAACGCGTTCTTAGGTAAGCGCGTGTATCAGTACATTTAGAAATGATAATTTGATGTGGCACAACAAATTATCTGGATGTTAAGCAAAGGAAAAAGTTAAATAGAATTTAAGAGAAGACAGAAAATTTGCTTAGCTATGATTTGTATTTCTGTGAAAAAACAAATATTGTTAATATAAGCGTATAATGATCAGTGCATGTATTTTATGCCCAATATTGGATGAAAAGATAGAAATTTTAGAGTAAGAGTATACAGACGAATGTATTGTGTACGATAACCAATATTTAGTGTTGGATGATTATAACTGAAGCCTCGAGTGGGTGTCCTGTGATGTGTAATGATATATTACCCAATTTATAGTACTGAATGACAATATAAAGCTCTCGTTCTATTATCTTATTCCCTTTTATATATATACCTAAGAGTAACTGTAGGCTAGATCCACCAACCGAAAGATATTCAACATCCTTTAAGCCCACATTCTCTCTTAGGCACGTTGCCCCTTTATAGCGATAGGAATGTAAACAGATTCTCTGAAACTCCTGCCTGGTTTCGGAGTGCTGAAACATTCAATTATCAAAGTTTAATTTGTTTTTCTGTCGCATTTGTCACTATTTTTCTATTAAAGTTTTCTTTTTGTACATAAATCAAAATTAGAATTACTATTTTTTTCTAAAGTTGCTATGAAATGTACATATAAACTTTTCCAAACTTCTTGAAAGGTTTCGAACGTCCTCCGCACGTTGTAAACATATACCACCTGATAACAACACCTGAAAGTTTTCATTGTGTCCCACCATATAACAACAAAATAACAACCATCTCCGACGATGGGATAACGAAGAGGATATAGTTTGGTCAAGAATATTAGTAATAAGAACAAAAGTAGCGGCTTACGAATTGTACATCGGATAGAGGGAAGATTCGAGTTCGTACGGATAAAGTTTCTTCAGGAAATATGCCAGAAGACAAAATGTTTGATGTTGGGCCCTCTCACCATGGTGGAAAGAGTAGAAGTGTCAGCATAGCCACAAAGTTAGAAATTATAAAAAAAATGGAGAAAGGAGTTAGTATACAGTTGATAATGGCACAGTACAATTTGGACAAGACGACAGTGCATGATATTATCCATTCAAAGGAACAGATCTTGAGGTTGCCGCAAATTACAAGGGCCACCCTGGAGAGGTGTCCAAAGGGAGACGGTATGTCCAATTTGAGCAGAATGAAGACATTCATTGTTTATGGTTCATTATCGGATGAACAGTTTACATACATTTCTTTCACAGGAAAACCATACCTCAAGACTTAAGTACATTAGCTGTTCGACCTTTTAGGTCGTGTTTCATTGGTTGTATATCAGTTCACAGACCCACCTGTTTTAGTTGATGGATATTTACTAAATTCGTACCGGTGGATTCCTTCTGTTGTGTAGAGTTGATAGTCTCTTTTACCTTGACCTCTTACTCTCTCAAGGTCCCCATTAGTGGTTTGGGCTTTGAAATAGAGGGAAATTGTAGGGTAAAAGCACTATATTGACTGCACAAAATGTAAGGAATCCATTGCTACTACTTTCATCAACATCCATCGGTAAGAGGGACACCTAACAGTTTCCTGGAAGTAGTTTGTTCAGGCGTTCGGTAGAATAAAACTGAAATATACACCAACATTGGCAAAAATGAGCCGAAAAGTACCAGAATTACACAGTGTATGTCATTCAAATTGCCTGTGTTCAAATGAGCTGATAGTACAGTGATATAGAAAAGAAAAGAGTATAAGCTAATCAAACAAAACAAAATTATTATATTGCCTTAGTGTTGTCACTAGATTGTTTTTCCAGATGTTGAAAGATGTCTTGAAGAGTTAGATAATATAGTAATGTTTAATAATTGTTTCTCATGAAATGTAAGAACATCATGAATTAATAATTAAGCAATGCAGAAACAAGTGATCTAGGCCTTAATCAGGGAGAAATAAAAAACTTGTGGTGAAAACATATTAGCTCGGTGTTGACATGTTTCCAAAGGAGGTGTTGTCACTTCATCATTTACATGTATAGTATTTGCTAAGGTCCTGGAGATATCTTTGTGAAAGCTGATACGGCTCAGAACACCAGAGGTAGAAGATTCTAATTTTAACTTTTTTTCAGTTTTCTGCAATAATGATGAGTTCCATAAGGCTCTTTCCTGGATCTTTTCAGTGGGTTTCAGAGCAGCTGTGATTCATGAGTCCAGCCAGGCAAATTCGGTGATATTTTACATCCAGTGCAACAAAACCTCCACCAGCAACCATTGCCAACATTGCAGTATCCTGCAAGTCTATAGCCATGTATCTCACATTCTCATGATATCTTGTGCCCTAGATTCTCAAAGATGGCCTTTCTCCTCTTGGATTTTTCATGGAGTCTTTAGAGATCTTCACCCCCCACAGCATGGGCTGTGCCAAGGTTGCAGGAATGGGTTATTGGGTCATTGGCCAAGCTGTTAGAAACCACAGCCCTCACAGCCTGGCTTGTCTGGTACACTCTGTACGTACTTGTCCACTGCACTTTTGAACTTTTCCACCGTGCATCCTATGCTGTTTCTGATGGTAGATGGCAAGGTTTTGAAAAATCTTGGGCCTCCTCTTCTCAGCATCAGTGACTTCTGGGCCAGAGCACAATGTATGGTTGTTGAGTATCTGTGGAAGACCATTAGCTAGTAATAGTAGTCAAAAAGAGTGAATCCTGGTGGATACACCTTATTTCAGGGAATGAAATGGTAATTAGACTCCTGTGAGCAAGTGCTATCTCCTCTGCTCATAGGATTTTGTATCTGGTTTAGTGTTGTTTTCATACTTCAAAGCACATGTTTTAAGACATGTCTCTGTGCTTTTATTACGAAGGGGAGGGCTTTTATGTAAATGCCCAATACATAATAGTGATGACTTACTCAGTGTGGTAGACAAAGGCAAGTTTCCCTGAAAATCAGTTACTCTTTATTAAGAGAAAAAAGAAAATTGGCATTTGTAAGTGCAACTTCATAGCTGCGATAATCTTCCCAGTTTATTTATTTCATGTATTAGGTAGGAAGATAAGATTGCTATGTATCTTGAAATGGTTGATAATTGAATATCTGATTTTCTTACAAATTATTGCTCAGTATTACCTCTTACTTTGTTAACTTCCCCTTCATCTGTGCATTCTTTACTTTTACCTGTGTCATCATGGTAACTTTCAGACCTGCAATTTGCTCAATAGTTCCTTTTTTTATTCAAATGCAAGAATGTGTTGTAATACTGTGATAGTATACTTGTAGAAATTTTCACAAAAGTGTTGCTTAAGATTTTTCTTGC
Source organism: Panulirus guttatus (assembly GCA_032361385.1). Taxonomy (NCBI): domain Eukaryota; kingdom Metazoa; phylum Arthropoda; class Malacostraca; order Decapoda; family Palinuridae; genus Panulirus; species Panulirus guttatus. The sequence goes on along the minus strand of JAUUDW010401670.1, from coordinate 6,234 downwards.
TTTTGAGTAATTCTTTTATCTAGCTGAGTATAACAATGGCCTCAGCACGAATATACCATTACTAAATCCTTTGGGTAATTTTGACTATCAATATATAGAACTGATTTCAGATTGAAAAGGAAAATCACATCAGGCAGAATGAGGCTAAAGAAAGTACTTATGAAGAATGGGGCTAATGTATTTTATCTTATGATTCCTTACTTGAATGCTCTCTGTGTTAGTGAGGAGGTGAAGAAAGAAAGTACAAGTTATTGCTAACATGAAAAGTATCTTAAAAGTGACTGACTGTTTCAGATAAGCCACATTACTTTAATGGAAGTAGTACTGAGGATACTGGAGGTATTTCTGCAGAAAATGGAGTATCCAAGACCTTGGAGTCTCCTACATTACTCCCACCTTTCCAGGACACTGACATCCCACGTAAGTGTATTCATTTTTACGTATCTAAAGAAAAAGACTGTGAGATGTCTCTCTTTATCTGCAAGACATCAGTTAACTGAATTTCTGTGTCTTAGAGATGCATTCTTTTTCATATTGTTCTGTCTCTGTACTTTCAGCCTTTCTCAGTGTGTAGCTGCTCCTGTTCACTTTGCTCCACTACCCTCCTTTAGTCATTCTGTGCATAGCAGTTTTTTTTTTTTTCAGTACTGCCTCAGTGCCCCATCTTTTACTGTATCATTCACACTTTATATAATGTTATAGTTATTTAATTTTAATTGTTCATTTTCTGAACTAAATCCACTCATCTGAAATTTCACCTCAATTACATCCACATAGAGAGTTCAGTTTGCTCTGATGAACTCATTTTTATTTAAATATAATGTTCTCTTATGTTGAGAAATTATTTTGCTTCATGGCTTTTATCTTTAAAACATCATTAGTAGTATGAGCATCTTAGTCAGGACTTTTAACCCTTAAGCATCATGAGTCATCATATCATGATTTGTTAGAAGGCAGCTGGAGTCCTCATATGTTTTTGCTGGGTTATTTTGAATAACCCACCAATATTTTGACATTTGTTTAGCTGTTAAATGTGTCTTGGTTAGTGTAGGTGCTTTTTACAGAAACTGCCACTCTTTAGAAGTAATTCTGATTGTAAGCATATGTGTTGATAAGTGTAAATATGTGTGAGTTTAACTATGTGTAAATTGTAACCAAAAATCTTAATGTCATTTAGTTAGTCACAAGACTCTTCCACCTCCCTTATTATCTCAACAGTGGGAATATTGCATTGTCATTACGGCTATTTCATGACCATATAAGTTATGTTAGCTCATTTTTTTGTGCATATCTTTTATGTTTACTTGTATTTCTTTCATAAATAGTGATGAGACATTACTGAATTTACATCAGGCTCACCCTAGCTTTTCCTACACATTCTTTCCCCCTCTTCCACCCCTTGCTAGGTGTTTTACATGCTAACTCTAGCATGATACTTTGGTGATATGAATTATGTTTAATTTTTTCATTCATATCTTTTATTTTTGCATGTATCTTTTTCATTCTTTATGGGAAGCACAGAATATGAAGGCCTAATTTTATCAAATTAGTCAGCAATGTTTACAAAGTCACCTGGCTCTCAAGAGTGAATGACAATTTTATGTTTTGATGTTTCATTTTTGGTGAAGTGTTTCATTATTGTGAAGATACATGGGTTTATTTTCTTCTTCAGAGCAGTTACATGTACAGAACAGTAACCACCTGAGATGCATCATGGAAGCACTTGCCCATGATGAAGACTTTGTAGATGTCACACTCACAGCAGAAGGTCGGGCCATCAGAGCTCACAAGGTCAGTAGAAGATTTAAACAAAGCATTTCTTGCACATATGCATGCACCTGTTTAGCATGCTGTTCATAATTTGCACAAGCCAGAACTAGAATATAGTTCTCATGCTTGATCACCACACCTAAAGAAGCATGACGAGCTATTAGAGAAGGCCCAGAAGAGGGCAGCAAAGATGGTACCTGAATTGAGAGAGCTAAGTTACAAGGAAAGGCTAAAGGCTCTAAATCTGTCCAGCTTGAAAGAGAGAAAAGCGAGGGTTGACCTAACCACAACCATTGTTTTTTAAAAAGATTGATGATGTGGATAATGAATAGTTATGTGAAAAAATGTAGGGATAAAGCACACAGAAATTAATTAAGAAACTCGTTGAAAGATGTATAAAGAAGTACTTTTATAGTATCAGAGTGGAGGAGGAATGGATGGCTGAGGACATGGATAATGCAAACACCATGCATAAATTTAAGAAGATGTTTGATAGTAGGGAATCTTCAAGGGATGGGGCCTTATGAGTGTAAAACACATACATACACACAAAAACACACCTAGCAGGAAATAAGCTTTAAAATTCTCTGTGTGAGAAGGGATTAGGAGTCAACATCATCCTAACCTGTCACCAGAGTTCTGTATTAGGAGAATAAGGAGACAAACTGTCTGCTGGCAAATATCAGAATAGCTTTCAAGTATATATATAAGGAGATGTTTAGCAAGCTATTTGTATCTTACATAAGGACAAAACTGGAATATGCATCTCAGGTTTGGTCACCACACTTAGAGAAGTACATGGAGCTTACAGAGAAGGTCCAGATGAGGGCAACAAAAATAATAGAATTAGAGATATAAACTTCAGGGAAAAGCTGGGAGCTCTAGATTTACTCACCTTGGAAGAGAAAAGGCAGAGGGATGACCTGGTCACAACGTTTACGTTTTTAAAAGAGATTGACAATGTGGATATTGAACAGTTCTTCAAGAGATGTAGGGCTAGAGAAACCAGAGGACATAACTTGAAATTAATCAAGATGCTTGTAAATAAGAAAGTAAAGAAATCTTTCCATAAGTGTGGTGGATGAATGAAGCAGACTGAAAGAGGATATGGTTCATGCAGATAGCATACATGAATTTAAGAGGTTGTATGATAGTAGAGAATATTCAAGAGATGGTGTCCCATGAGTGTTACACTTCCTTCTCATACAGTATAAATACAGCAATCCCTTGATTTAATGGACCCTGATATAACGGATTTCGGATTAAACGGACAGGGCAAATAATAATACGTAAATTAATAATAACTGAAAAAAGATATATGAAACGCCACACCATGTGCATTTCGTATCACACTTGTTTTTGGTAGTGTGGGGTATGCTCACTTTCTTTCGGTCTTTGGGAGCTCTCACACCAATGTGACACATGGTAGGGTGGCAAGTGGCAGGAGACAAATGGCAAGTGACATGCAATACGGTGATTTTAGACCAAAGTGACATGTGGCGTGTGTATGGTTTCCCTGATCAGTGCACAAGATGTCATCATCAGTTGATGATGGTGATGCAGCTGCTCTGATTTGTGCTGAAATCGCCAGAAGAAAATGTAAGAAGAGGTGGTGGGTACATCCGTATCTGAGAGACAATGCAGGGATTCACAGTGCTTGTTTAGTTGCAAGGCTCACCTTTTGAGCTGTAATTTAGTGATGTTGTGTCATACAAACACTTGTAAGTTTCAACAACTTGCACAAAGTTTATGTTAAATGCCTCACTTTCTGGAATAGGCATGCTGAATAACTATTCATGAGAACACGAAGAAATCATGTACTCCTCTCCACAGACTGTGTAATCAAGGCATTGTTGTCAAATATGGCTGGCGAGAATCCACAAGGTTGTAAAAATCCACAATGAGACTTCAAAATCTGCCTTTTTTTTGTGTGTGTGTGTGTGTGTGAAAGCTCCATTAGATTTGACAACAATGGACCGAGGTGGCACGTCACACCCTGAAGAAAAATGATCTGGTCCAATCCTGGAGTGGCATCCAAGTGAAATGTGGTACATGCAACATGTCATGCCACTCCTGTGTGAAAGGATTCATTTGTTTCTAAAGGTTCATTTTCAAAAGGCATGCCACATGCAATGTGTCACTTTGGTGTGAAAGCTCCCTTAGTCTGCTTCAAGTTATCGTGCTGTCAGGTTGTATACAGAGAATTGTGACTTTATACATAAAATGATTTTGCAATCCTTACAATTCAAAATGCCATCATGTGATAGAGGAGTTAAAAGAAAGTATATGAACTGTATACTGCATTACTGTATATCGTATCAAAATATGGTTGCATTCAATTGACGGACTTTTGGCTTTAACAGACACCCTTTCCCCTTATAGTCCGTTAAATCGTGGGATTACTGTAGTTAAATGCACACATGCATTTAGAAAATACTAAAAGGTCTTGACCTATACAAGGTTCGTGATTCTGAAAACATTTCTTGCTGAAGGTGCATGCAGGTACACTAGACAGATGTCTTGAAATATTGTTCAAGATTTTGCTGCATAAAAAGGTAGTGCCAAGGGATTGGCATGCCCACCTATAAGAAGAGAAACTAGGAAGAAGCGCTGAACCACAAACCAATCTTATTAATGAATGTGGTTTGTAAAGTACTGGAAAAATTAACCAGGAAGCATATGGATAACTTTCTACAGGGGAGAAGTTTCTATATGAGAGAGAGCATGGCTTTAAGGAAAGGGGGTCATGTGTACTGAACCTCTTAGATTTCTATGAGAGAATGAGCTCTGTCTTAGACAAATGGGAAGGCTAGCTGGAGTGTTTGTATCTGGACTTTCAGAAAGCATCTGACACTGTACAGCATGGGAAGCTGATTAAGTAGTTAAATTGCAAAGAACGTATAAGGGGGATACTCCTTTAAAGGACAGATTATCTAACTGGGAGGGAACAAAGGACACATGTCTGTAAAGATTTCTTGAAATGCATTGAGATGACCAGTGGAGTTCCACTGGGTTCTGTTCTGTGATCATTACTCTTCTTGATCTATACAAATGACTTGCCTGAAGTTAGGAACTCCTATCTGAATAAGTCTGCAGATGATGCAAAGGTCATGAGGGAGGTGAAAAGTATAAAGGACTGCATCAACTTACAAGAGGACCCCAAAAGACTCCAAAGTTGGTCAAATATATAGTTGATGAATTCTTACCTAAACAAATCTAAAGTAATTAGGATTTGACATGCAGAAAGAAGGCCTCAGTATGATTATTACTGAGCAGAAAATAAGGTTAAGGATTCTGTCTGGAATAAGGACTTGAGAGTTGATATCATCCCAAACATGTTGCCAAAGTCCCAAATAAGGAAAATTGTTAACAAGACAAACTGTCCGCTGCCAATTGTTGGAAGAACTTTCAAGTACAAGAATATGGAAATATGGAAATATTTAGCAAACTGTTCATAACCTACATAAGGCCAAAACTAGAAAATGGTTCTCAAGTGCTGTCAATGCACCTAAAGAAACATAAAAACTAATAGATAACATCCAGAGGAGGGCAAAAATGATGGTACCATATCTAAGAAAGCTGAGTTACAGGGAGAAGCTATAAGCAATAAATTTCCCCTGCTTGGAAGAAAGAAGAGTGAGGGGTGACCTGATCACAACCTTTAACTCTTTAACCAGAATGATAATACAGACAGTGGTCAGTTCTTCAAAAGGTGTAGGAATGGGACAACCAGAGGTCAGAGCATGAAACTGAGCAAAAACTTATCAAAAAAGATGCAAAGAAGTATTCTTAGAGAGTAAGGGTGGTGGTTGAATGTAATAAACTGAATAAAGTATGGTTGATGCAGACAGCACACAGGAGTATAAAACTTCTTCTCTGTAAAGTGCATATAGGTTATCACAGGGCATTCCACATCACCCCCTAAAATGTCTGATTCAGTACCTGTCTCAATTGAGGGTGAAGTTTGCCTGTCCCTTTTGAAAAGGACAATTTATTGTAGTGGTGTGACATGCCCCTTTTCTCTCTATAAAGCTCCATATATTAATGTGAAATATTTGTAAGCATAACAGGAAACTAAATAGGAAACTTTTCAAAAAGAAATCATGAGTCCGAAAATTACATCAGAGTAGTGGATGGAACATACTAATAATGATACTGCAAATGCTGACAGCAAACTAAAATCTACATGTCATACATGCAAAATTCTATGAAGTTACATGATAGCACAGTCCTACAGATGGGAAGCCACAAATGTAAAGCCATCTCCATACTGTACAAGTATGTAAAAACAGACATATACACTTAGGCAGAGGGACAACACCAGCACCATCAATTCTCAGGACTGCCTTGCTTCTTGTCAAGGTAGGAAGGCACTTTAGTTCCCCACACCTACTTTGTAGAAGTAAAGGTAGGTGTGTGTGTGTGTGTGTGTGTGTGTGTGTGTGTGTGTGTGTGTGTGTGTGT
>JAUUDW010401449.1:0-12854 GCA_032361385.1 Panulirus guttatus | reverse complement strand
ATAGGTCTGTAGGGGTTGTTTTAAAACACCCTGTATAAATGCTGGCATCTCAGCAGGATTACAGGGCTGCCAACATACAGCTGAAACAACTCTCCTTTCACATACTTCTCGTCACTGGTCTCAAAATGTTTCACCGAAAGTATGCACCGATACTTTTTGGAGCGAGTGTACACAAATATGTTGTGGGTTAGCTGTTTAGCTATTTTGTATTATTCTTCTCCTCATTTATAATTTTTGATGTGTTTGTTCACCAAAGAGAGAGTTGAATTTTATATGTACGTGTTATTGTAATCTGATGATATGTAAAAGACAGTCAGTCACCACCCTGCCTCTGCCTTGTTTGGGTCTTCCCTCTCGCTCCAGCTGCCTCTACCTCGCTGATTTGAGGTTCTCGCCGTGTTGTCCTTTTTCTGCTGCTTGTTGGGAGCAACACCCTCAGTCAAATGGAATGGATGAATCAGCTGCTAAAAAGCTGATCAGGAAGGCTGTGACCATTAGGAAATGATCCATATTTGGTCATATTAGACTACAGAAATATCCCAACACAGGATATGTAAATCAGTCCAGCTCAATGGAAATTTGGAATGACACAAACATTGTTACCAATGTCATCTAAGCTCCTAAAACTGCAAGAGACAGATGTTTTACTAGAAAAGAAAAAGAGGACACTCAAATATTTAAAGAGTGCATGATACTATAATAAGACAGCATACAATCTTAACCCATCTGAAGAAGGAAACATGGTAAGAATCAAACCAAGTACTCTCGGAGCCAAGACCTGACAGAAAGGAACAGTGAAAAAGAGACTGAATGTGAGGCCATATGATGTAATAACAAATCATAGAACAGTAGGCGCAATAGGCAGCACTTGAGAAAGACTAGTGAACGAGATCTGGACGATGAAGAAAAGCCATGAGGCAGTATGACATGAGAAGCTCAAGTTGATGAAGGACTAGAGATAGACTCAGGTTTGGTGGACAGTGTGTATACAGATGTGGGTGTGCATAGTATGCAGGACCAGAAAAAGGAAGTAGGTTATAGAAAAGAGGTTTCTAATGCAGCAGGGGAAGCTTAGGTTATAGAGATGTTTCCAGTGCATCAAATGAACTTACTAAGTATAGTATAAGACCAACTAGAAATGTACTTCCAGTTAGATTTAAGGATTACATTGTAACCAAGTAAATATGTTTGCACATAAGAATACTCATATAATTGTGCCATGAATAATCTCTCTTAGTTTTAATACTAACATACATTACAACCCAATCATACTTTTGTAATGAAAATTTTCTATGTTGATGTACAATTATACAGTAAAATACTTTGTCTTTCAAAAGAGAAAGGATATCATAATATTCATGTTTATCTGTCTATCATAGCATGTTTTCTATAAACGAGCAGTTATTTTGTTAACATCCATAAAAATGTAAGCAATCTTTTCCTTGAGAATATGCTGAGCAAGGTTATATTTGCCTCTCTCTCTTCTGAAATATTAAGACTCTGAGATGCAAAAGATAGTAAAAAAACACTAATATGATGAAAATCTAGTTAAAATTCATTTGAGACATTATATCTCACACTGTAGCACACATCCCATTTTTCTCTATGTTTACTAGGTTTTGCTACATGCAATATTTCTTTGGCAAGGTTTTCACTGAACATAATCCCTGCATAAAGTAAGAGATGAGTGTATTTTTTTAAACACATCACAAGACCCATCATGCCCTGGATGAAACTTCAACAATAAAGACACTGAACACTTACTCCTCAATTTCCCTGTACTCACCCAGTTGAGATATACACATAATAACACCACACTTTATGACCTGTCGTCCTGCCAAGCATATGTGGTAAATTTCCACAGAGATAATTAAACTCCACAGAAGGGATTCCTGGGACAGGAAGGTAAAGTGAATTATACCTTTTACCTTCCTGTCCTAATATCCCCTTCTATGGAGCTCCCACAGTGCTCAGAAAGCCAGACATATATAAACAGTGCTCATATACATCATCTTTTTAACTACTTCATTTATAGTTTCCCCTTTAAATTCATTTTTTCCTCACCCAACTTTATCAAGTCTCCATTTCATTGTCCTACCTGAACCTATCTTATGTTTTAAGCCAATATTGCATTACATACTCATTCAGTTAATCATGGTCCTTTACTAATGGCTAATAGCTCTGGTTAAATACAGTATCAAAATTTTTGCATTATTCATATCCAACAATTGTTACTCACTTTTTATTTGCCTCAAGATGTTCTTGTTTGGATCTAGCCAATGCTGAAATAAGTAAAAAAACAGGAAAAATTAAAAGCATTGTACAGAGCAAATGTGGATATACATTAGCTTTAATGCAACTGTGATTTAAGATGAAAGGGCTTACTATCTAGTCACTTAAAGGTACTGTTGAAGACTAAATAAATAAAGGTAACAATGTATTATAATACATTTCCATCTATCAAGTTTTCATTTTACAAACATATAATTCAATCTCTTTAATCTAAACCATAAGAAGATGCCCATCTTAATGATTAAAATCATATGCCTGCCACATCAATTTAACACTACATGGGGTGGCAAACTCTCAGATACTATGCTACCTACTACATGCCATTGTAAAGACAAGGAAGCAGGCAATGAACACACACAAGTAGCACTGTCATTTCTGCTTAATTTTGGTATTTCAAAAGACTGACAAATGATAAGCATGACTTTCAAATTAACACTTTAGGCTTTTAAGCCTTACTTTAAGATCCAGTTCAATTATTCAATGTAGAATAGCAAATAATGGTGAGGTAAAATATCAATGAATCAATTTTCTTTTATGTAACTTTATTGCACTTTAAAAACCACAGTATACAACAGCGTAAACTTCATAACAGATGCATAGCTTGAGAACAAAATATCACTTACTCTCTGTTTATTCTGGTCAACATAACGGAGGGCAAAGTAATCAGTTTCTATGAGGTTAAGCTTGTTAAACACATAGTCTAGAAGAACTTTTCCTTTGTGGTAACTCTGAAAAAAGCATGACTTGTATTAATACATATATATTTTCATGATAATACAGTCATTCCTGTCATTTTAATGGGCTGGTATTTCACATGGGATACTTAATTAACAATGTTTGAAATGATGCATGTGCCAATCCACTCAAGAAATCCCAAGTTGTTGTTTCCACCAAAAAAGAAAAAACTTTTTGTAAAACACTCTAAACAAATCTGTACCCTTCAACCTCCCTTGTGGCATCCTAAGACCATTTATAGGCATGTAGTATGCCTTAAGTCAAATTATGGGGTAAATGTGCTAAAGCACTGGACTTAGTAAACCAGAAGGCTTTATGAGAAAAGTAACAAACTAAATACTACAGAAATAGACCAGAGTTTCTAACAGGAAATTCAGAGTGGTGGCAAGCATGACTACATATGGAGGTGAGGATGTTCTCTTGGAAGTACCACAAGGAATTTTGTTGGCCTCTTTACTGTTTGTAACGATGATCACAGATACAGGTTGGGAAAAGAGAGGAACTATAGTTAGGAGCTTTGATGAGACAAAAACATAATGATAGGATCTGAAAGAGACAAAGAAATGCTATGGAAATGCCTTAACATAATCTATATATGGGCTTAAGAGAACCTCATGTAAGTGAGTAAGGAGAAATCTAAATATATTTTCAAAGTCAGAGGGTCGTTAACAAGCTATCAGCATCTCTTTACAAAGGCCCGGCAAAGAAACACAGGGAGAGTGAAGAAAACTTCAAGGATCTAGAAGTTATCCTTGAAGTTATCATAAATAAGAATAATGAATACAAAGAGCACACTGATAAGATAGTACTGTCAAGCCAAATAATGATCAGAATGATAAGAACTTTCATAAATGAGAGATAGAAACCTTGAGATAAACACGTTTAATATAGAGTATATGTATAAGTAAAATAGAGTATTGCTGAGCTGTATCATCACCTGTCAAAGAAATGGAAATAGAAAAGCTAGAGATACAGTACAAGTTTTCCACGTGCAAAACTACTGAAACGGAATATATGAACTACTTGAAAGGTAGAAGCTCAACGTGTACAGCCTGGAAAGAAGGTAAAGATACATGATAACAAATGAATGGCAGCAGATGGAAGACGTAAAGCAAAATGTCATGGATCTAAAAGCACAGAAGAAAGAAACATAACTCAATCTGATGTAATACCAGTGAAAATACCAAAAGACACATCAGATAAATATATATGAGTATCCAGAAAAAAAGGCAGAAAGACTATTCAGTGCAATATCAGGAGAACTTATAGGAAAAAATGACATCCAAGGAGCAACAAAAGAAACATTAAAAAGAAAACAAGATAAATGACTAAGGTCAATCCTTGTTGAAACCTGGAATTACAATTATGGGAAGTTAATGTAAGATGAGAAAAATATCATCATTCAACACAGTATTATTCTCACCACCATCAGTTTTGTTGGTGACCACACAACAAAGCAGCAATAAATTTTACTTTTCATACACACTTTAAAGATTTTCATCTATAGGTTTCTATCTCTCATAGTGAAAATCCACAAAATCATCCAGGTCTCTATTTGGGTCAAGAGTGTTATCTCCTCACAGAACACATTGAAAAAAAAAAAAAAGAAACTATCCTGTCAAGTGGTGACTGGTATGATTCTGAGAACTTTCATGATTCTGAGAACTTTCATAACAAGAAAGAAAAACCTATAGACAAAAATATTTAATGTATTTGTCAAAAAACAAAATGCATTATTGCTGTGTTGTACATTCACCAGCAAAACAAACAGTTAAACACTGAAAATTCAGAACAACTTCATGAGCAACATTGAAGGGATGGAATATATGAACTCTTATATCATGAAAGTGTGAAGAACTGCACCTACAAAAGAAGGGGAGAAATGTTTGGTAATCTAAACAAGGCAAAATACTGAATACATAAAAGAAAATGCATTAAAACTTAAAGCCTCTCAAAAAGGAAGATAAAGAGTTATCAGATCTTCAAGAACAGCATGGAACATACCAAATATAGTCAGCTACAAATATATGATAGTCTAACAAGGAAATCAGAATGACTGTTCAATACACTGCCAGGAGAAAAAAGAAATGTGTATGTACCAACCACACCGTTTAAAAAAATACTTGACGTGTTTGAAATCACTCCCAGATGATCCAAGAATAGATAATTATGTAATGCAGATGGCATCCGAAACCACTCTTATTCATCAAATACAACATATGGTGAACGCTTTGCACCATCCTTGCCAGCATGGCAAAATCTCATCAGAGGTACTCAAATTTCAAAATTTGTCACAACAGCCAAAAGACCAAATCAGCTGATGCAAACAAGTAAACTCAAAAGGAGAAGAACAGTAATGAAAACATGAAAAAAAATGCAGTGAACTGGAAGAAACTAACAATAACCCTAATACAATGGGTCTACCACAGAACAACATTTCATAAAGCAACCTTTCACAGTAGTGACATTCAAGAATTAGGGTACAAATAGATAACACAACACTAAGGCCTCGCAATACTAACAAATTTGAAGTAAATTCATATTTTTTCTCAAATATTTTTTCCATTAATAATGAAGTACTCAACTATACTGTAAGAATTTTTAGTTATAATGCCTTACATAACGATATTAGAGCAAAATGACATTAGATTCTTACTATATTCCAGCAACCAATGGTCACCTTATACAGAACACATTGTTTTCACATCCTTAATGTGCCACATAAGTGAGACCTAGATGACTTGAAGCTTTTAAAATATATATATCAATGGCTAGACATTTTTGCATATATAAACATCACATACTAAAGTGGATAAACTTAGTTTGGAAGGCTTGACAAACTGTTCACTCCACCCCCATCCCATTCCACCACCACCTACCTCCAACCCTCATCACCAGCATTCTTAATAAGATTAATTAGATACTGTCTGATTTACCAATGAAATGGCAACAGCTGTTGAATCAGAGTCCGATTTACATAATGATAGAGTGTGGTATACTGATGCAAAACCGTTTCATGTATAATCCACACATGAGAATTAGATACGTAAAAATTTTGGTCAGGAACATAACCTCTTTATAAAACAGATTATAATTACTTATACAATGATACTCTACTAGCATGGTAGATCTTTAGGAACATAACCCCATCATTCTACAAGGTCTCCCAGTAAACCTAATAAATAATGCAACCAAAAATATGGAGTAAATGAAGAACAAACTGAAAAAGACAATAAAATCATGGAAAAATGTAAGATGCATGGAAACTATTCAATTTGAATCCTTCATGAGTATATGAGGGATGATATACAATAATTGTCAATCAACTGAAGCATGGATGAATGAGACAATTAAGAATAAAGCAGATATAAATTTCTATGAAACTTACAGAGCAGACAGATATAAATTTAGCAAGATGTAACAACATACATCAAGAGCAAGTTAGAAGGACATCAATTAATGAAACTATACGAATTTAGTTTGGGGATGAAGTTTAAGTGTAGGTTACATCAGGTTATGTTGGGGTAAGGATTGAACTGAATTGCCTCCTTTACACATTCGTCTGTGTGGTGAGGCTAAATGTGGATGTATTGTGAGGTTGGGTTAGGTTAGGTCAAGTAATGCTCAGGATTGCTCTCTTAACACAATGGCTTGTGTGATGAGGTTCAAGATGAGATTCGGTTTGGCAGGGTGAGAACTGGCCCAGATTGCTCCCTGTACATACTGGACTGTGAGGTGAGGTTGAAGATAAAGTTAGGCTAGGTTTGGGTGACCACTGCCCTGGAATGCTCCCTTTACACACTGATTTGACTGAGGAAGCTGTGTCATGACGAGATGCATATTGAGACAATGAGCAAAATTGCTAAACAAGATCTGAGAATCATGAGATGACGACAAGAGAGGTTCATCCTAACGATTTAAACACGACCTGAAATATATTAATAGAAGACTATGTTATGAGGTTGAATGTGAGAATGAAAGCAAGGTTGGCTTAAGAAAGGTTAAGCACTGTCAAGGGCTGATTCCTTTACACACTGGGCCATGTTCTGAGGTTTAGGGTGAGACTGAGTTAAGTTAGGGTGAATATAAGCCTGGATTGCTCCCTTTACTCATTGGCCTCTGTGGTGACGTTGGGATAAGGTAAGCAACGACGGGATTGGTCCTTTTATACACTGGCCTCTTTGATGAGGTTGCAGGTGAGACTGTAAGTGAGGGTGGCTTAACTATGGGTTAACTTAAGGCTGGATTTGCTCCCTTTTCGCATTGGGCTGCATGGTGAGGTTGATGATGAAGTTATGTATGGTTAGGGTGAGCACTGGCTTGGATTGCTACCTTAATGCAATGGTGTGCAGGATGAGGCTGAGGTTGAAGGTGAAGTTTGGTAAAGTTAGGGTGAGCACTGTCACAGATTGCTCTCTCAAAACTGTAGCTTGTGTAATGAGGTTGGCTCAATTTTGGGTAAGCACTGACCTGGATTGATCCCATTACACACTGACCTATGTGATAAGGTTGAGAATAAGGTTGGGTCAGATTAGGATGAGCTTTTCCCTAGACTGTTCCCTTTACACAGTGGCCTTTGTATTGAGGTTGAGAGAAAAGTTGAGTTACGTTAGCACTAGCATGGCCCTGGATTGCTCCCTTTACATGCTAGCATGCATGATGAGGTTGAGGGTCAGCTTGTGTTGTAAGAATCAGCATTGGCATGAGTTGTGAAAGTCAGGGTGAGGTTGGGTTAGGTAAGAATGAGCACTGGCCTGGACATCTCCCTTTACACACTGACCTGTGTGATGAGGCTGAGGATGACACTGGGTTAGGTTAAGGTAAGCACTGCCTGGATTGTTCCCTTAACACATATGTTGGCCTATGCATTGAGGTTGGTTAGGTCAGTGTGAGCACTGACCTGGAGTACTCCTGTTATGTACTTACCTGTGTGATGGGGTTGAGGGTGAAGTTGGGTTATGTTAGGGTGTGCAATGATGAGGATTGCTCCATTTACACACTTATTAGCATGATGAGGACTTAGGCTAGGTTAAGCAATGACTTGGACTGATACCTTTACACACTGGTCTGTGTAGTAAGATTGAGGGCAATGTTGAGAGTGAGGTTTAAAGTAAAGTAGGGTCAAATTAGGTTGACCAATGACCTGGACTGCTCCCTTTATACATCAGCCTGTGTGATTAAGTTGAAGATAGGGATAAAGGTGAGACAGTAAGTTTGGGGTGAGGATTGGTCTAGACTGCTCCCTTTACACATTGTCCTCTGTATGATGAGGTTGAGGGTGGGATTAGAGGTAAAGTTTGGATAGGACAGAGTGAGCCTTGAACTGGATTGCCCCCTTTACACATTGTTCTGTATGGTTAGGATAAAGATGAGGTTAAGTTAGGGTGAGCAGTGGCTTGGATTGTTCCTTTCACACAATGGTCAGCATGGTGAGGTTCAAAATGAGGTTGGGTTAGGTTTGGGTGAGCATTTGCTTGCATTGCTCCCTTTACATACTGGCCTGTGTGGTGAGACTGAATATACAGTTGGGTTAGGTTAGGGTTATCATTGGCCTGCATGGCTCCCTTAACAAATTGGCCTGTGTGATGAGGCTAAGAATGAGGTTGGGTTAGGAAAGGGTGAGCATTCTCTAAGTCAGTATTTCCCTTTATTCATTGTCCTGTATGAAGAGATTGAAGGTAGGCTGAAGAAGAAGTTGAGTTAAGTTAGGGTGAACACTGGCCTTGGTTTGCTCCCTGTACAGACTGCCTGTGGAGTGAAAGTGAATTATTTTAGAATGAGCAGTGATCTGGATTGCTCGTTTTACACACTGCCTATGTGATGAGGTTGAGTGATTTTACAGGTAAGGTTGGTTGAGGTTTGGGTGAACATTAGCCTGAACTGTTCCCTTTACAAGCTGGCCTTCATGGCGAGGTTCAGGATAACGTAATGTTAAGTTAGGCTGAGCACTGGCCTGGACTGCTACCTTAACACATAAGCTTATATGTTCAGGTTAGGGGTAACATTGAGAGTAATGTTAAAGTTAATTTGGATTACATGAGGGTATGCACTAACCTAAACTGCTCCCTTTAAACAGTGGCCTGTGTTATGAGGTTGAGGGTAAGCATTAGCCTGGCTTGTTTCCTTTACACATTTGCCTGTGTGCTGAGGTTAAGGATATCACTGAGTGTGAGGTTGAAATTAGGTTTCTAAGAGAAAGCACTGGCCTGGAATCCTCCCTTTACACACTGGACTGTGTGGCAAAGCTGAGGACATGGGTGAGGGTGAAGGTGATGTTGGGTTATGTTTAGTGAGCATTTGGCCTGTGTGGTGATGTTTAGGGTGAAGGTGAGATTGGCTTAGGTTTAGGTTAGCTTTGGCTTAGATTGTTCCCTGTACACACTGGCCTGTGTGGTTAGGCTAAGGGAAAGGTTGGGTTAGTTAGGTTGAACACTGGCCTGAAGTGTTCCCTTTCCATATTAGCCAGTTTGATGAGCTTGAGGCTGAAAGTGGGGTTGGGTCAGGGTGAGCACTGGCATGCATTGTTTCCGTTGCAAACTGGCTCATGTGGTGAGGTCAAGTTAGGTTGGGGTGAGCACTGGCCTGGACTGCTTCCATTACACATTTTCCTGTGTGGTGAAGTTGAGGATAATGTTGAGGGTGAAACTGAAGATACGGTTAGAATATAGGTTACAGATGGCCTGAAAGGCCTCCTATACACACTGACCTATACGAAGAGGTTGTGAATGCGGGTGAAGCTGGTTTTAAGTTTGGGTTACAAGTGGCCTAGTTTGATTCTATACACATAATAAGCCTGTATGATGAGGTTGAGGGTAATGTTGAGGCTGAGATTCAAGGTGAGGGATAGGTTAGGGTTATTATTGGTAAGGATTACTGCCTTTACATAATGACTTGTGTGATGAGGTTTAGGGTAAAGTCGTAAGTGAGGCTAGGTTACATAAGGGTGAACACTGATTTGACCTGATCTCCTTATACACTGACCTCTGTGATGCGGTTGAGGGCGAAGTTGAAAAGGAAGTTTTGATAAGACAGGTTGAGCATCGACTTAATTGCTCCCTTTGTACTGAGGTTGAAATAGGTTAGGGTAAGCTTTTTCTCTTTACACAATGGCCTGTATGAAGAAGCTGAGTTAAGTTAGGTTGAGAATTGGCTTGGATCGCTCCCTATACATATTCGCCTATATGGCAAGATTTGGTTAGGCTAAAAAGAGCACTGGCCTAGAATGCTCACTTTACACCTTGACCTGGGAAGTAAAGTTGAGGAGGGGCACTGGCCTGGATTCCTTCCTTTGCACACTCGTCTGTGCAATGAAGTTGGGTTAGATTAGGGTGATCATTATCCTGGATTGCTCCCTTTACGCACTGGCCTGTGATGAGGGTTGAGGGTGACAATGAATGTGAGGATGGTTAGGTTAGTGTGAACATGGGCCTGGATTGCTCCCTTCACATATTAGTCTGTGTGGTGAGGTTAGATAAAGTTAAAGCAAGCATTGGCTGCTTGTGATGAGGTTGAAGGTATGGATGAGCTAGGGTTAGGTTTGCACTGACCTGGATTTGTCCCTTTACACACTAGCATGTATGAGATGAAGATAGTGTTATGTTAGAGTGAGCATTGACCTGAAATGCTCCCGTTATGCATTGTCCTGTATGGAGAAGTTGAGAGTAAAGCTGGGTTAGATTTGGGTGAACATTTGTCAGGATTGCTCTCTTCACACATGGCCTGTGTGATTTTGAGGTTGAGGTTGATGATTAGGTTAAGTTAGAATGAGCACTGGCTTAGATGGCTCTATTTACTCACTGGCATGTGCAGTGACTTTTCCTGACTGGCGACTGCCCTTGGTGCCTTATAAGGTGTCAATTTTCAATAAGTTGTAAAACTCCATTTTCGTACATGAGTATAGATATTTGCAAGTCTCACACACCTTTTCTCCTTCTTTAACAAGATATGCCAATTAATCTAAAAAATGAATTGTATCACAGGAAGTAAATAATTCCCACCCAAACTGGCTGTCAAGCACACTTGACTATAAAACAATAAACTCGTCACAACTGTAGTAATCACAGTGAGCTTAGCCTTCTCAAGCCCATTTAAATTCACTATCAAACTTACCTGAAATTCGCATTCTAATACCTCGTTGTCATCTAGAAGGCGTATTGTACACTTATAGTCTATACCGTGGTCCTTCTTGTTGCCTAACTTAAGCATATTTATAAAAATAATTGGAGTGACACCATACAACAACCTCACGTCATGACAACTGACAGCTACAGAGTGCAGCAGACGACGTAAACTTAGACGACGCGTTCCATTAATATGTAGTAATAGTTATGTCATAAATATAGGCATCCAAAAGGAAATAATCTATGCCCTAAAGAATGTATACCATAAAAAAATAATGTTCTCTTTTAGCTCAAGATGATTCAAGGAACTTTATTTCTGTATAATTTAAAAGTTTTTAGTGTCTAATATCAATTCACAGTTAAACAATAACAATATGCAATGTACAGGAATTTACATCCTGCATTCTGTTGGATCTCCTTTACGTGTAAT
The DNA here is from genome assembly GCA_032361385.1 of Panulirus guttatus. Taxonomy (NCBI): domain Eukaryota; kingdom Metazoa; phylum Arthropoda; class Malacostraca; order Decapoda; family Palinuridae; genus Panulirus; species Panulirus guttatus. The sequence continues at coordinate 1,277 of JAUUDW010401449.1, read as the reverse complement.
TAATCAACTGAGTGATTTTAATTCGTTTTTATTTTCAGTCGCTAATTAGATGGCCAAATTCAACTTTCAGCAGTTGCTTGACGTTCGAGTAATCTTTTTCTTAGCCAAAAACAAAGGACGAACGTTCGATCAGCTGAGACCATCCAGCCGGACACCCAAGAGCCGAAATACTGGCTCTGACAATAACCAAGAAAAGAACAAATATAATACAGTACCACCACCAGAACTTGTCCAGAAGGGTAATATGAACAAGGTTTTGAAGATTGCATGGTAAGCATTTGCCAGTTGTAAAGTGTCACAAGATACTATGCAGTTTGTATCTACGTTACCCTAAATAGGTGTACTTTTACAATGTTAGTGCTCGCTTTTTGGTTACTTGTCAAAATTACAGGTTAGGGCTGCTATTTTGTTAACTTAGTTCGCAAGAAATGCGTGACAGTGGACTTACCAGTAAATAATTCAAATTGCCGCTGAAAGGGGCCGAAATGCAGCTGGCGCAACAGGGGACAGGCTCCCGAAATGAGTGTATTAAAACAGCATTATAGACCAAAGAGAAAAAAGACGTAACCTTCGGACTTGTGCACAGCCTCGCTCTTTACCTCACCCACAGCATTTAACGTCACACAAACCCTCAGCCTTATCAATTTTCCACACACAGGAGAATTATGCAGGCCAAACTGTCTGCTGGCAATTATGATGAATGCATTGTTGTTGAGGGACGAGGACATATACGGCAAATTTTTTACTGATACTAAATCAGAACTGGACTATGCCTCACAAATCTAGTCATTACACCTTAAGATGCACAAAGATTTGACTGATAGGATACAGAGAAGAGCAACTCGATGGTACCTGATGAAGAGGTTTGAATTATGAGATAAAAAGCTCTTCACCATGAAGGCAAGAAGAGAGAGGGGGGAATCTGATATTTGCTTTCAGGTTTCTAAGTTAGCTGGATAAAGCAGAAAGTACACAGATCTTTAAGAGATGCAGCACTAGAGGACATGACAAATTGCCTGGCATAAAGCTTCTCAGAAAGGATATTAAGAACTCTTGATGTAGTGTTATGGTGGTGTATGGCTGGAATAAACTAAACAGTGAGAGAGTGATTGATGGCAGTTTACAAAGGTTAAAATGCTATTTGATTGCTTAAAACAGTTCATGAGATGAGGATCACGAATGTAGAACTGTCTCCATCTGTACAAATAGGTAATTTAATGGGATAAGATGAAGAGAGCAGTCCAGGGCATTGGTCAAGCCTAACATAAACCTCAGAC
>JAUUDW010401338.1:0-12587 GCA_032361385.1 Panulirus guttatus | reverse complement strand
GTATCTCACAGCCTTGTAAAAAACTACTAATCTTTCAACCTTTCTCCAAACATTTTAAACATCTCATTCACACATGACTGCATCCCTATATTTAATATACTTCCATCTAAGGTTTCAGTCATCTTCCTTTTATACTCCTTGCATTCTTTCTGATTCATCTTGCTTTCCAACACTTTTACCTCTCCTTTCTTCCTTGCACCATACCTTCACTTCTCCGTGATCCTCATCTCCACAAGAACTGTGAAATGATCAGTCTCCAAAGAATCCTCTCACAACTCTAGCATCTAGCATAGTCTTTCTTAACCTTCCATCCACTGCCTTATAGTCAAGCAAACCCTTTTGCTCTTCTCTTCCATCATCTTTCATCCATGTATACCTGTGGATCATCTTGTACTGAAAAAAAAGTATTTGGAATGTATAAACCCCTCTAGGCACAGACATCCACAAGATAACTTTCTCCTTTACTTCAGTCACACCCCTTTTACCAACTATCTCGCCAATTTCAACATATCCCACCTTTGCATTCATATCACTAATACAACCAACTTTTCTCTATCTCAAAACTATTTATAGTCACTCAAATCTCTCCAGAAATATTGAAATCCATAACTGAGGCGACAGCATATAGTCCTCTGAATTGGACCAAACATCTGAACAGCTCTTTAACCTAATCATTATAGCAGGCTTAAAACCTGAGGATAACCCTTTTGGAACTTTTCAAAAAGAAAAAGTAATATATCACTAAACATCACCATTACAAAATATATATAACAATATTGTAAAATTTTATCTATCAGCAAGATAAGCCATCATACTTGAAGTTTAAAGGTGGTATGTACTGCAAGGCATATGACTTATCCACAAGCAGACTACCTATACTTGGGGCCTGAGGCTAAATCTAATTAGGAGCAACCTTTTCCATAGATTTCAATTATTAATACATGTACATGTTCAGAACATAGTGCATTTGCAACTGAAAAAGGAACATACTAGAACCATAAAAAAAAATAATAAAAATTTACTTTGCAGTTCTTTAAAACAAAACAGAATAATATAAACTTTAGATCTAGGCAAATGTAAAGTAAACAAGGAACATGTCAGTTCATGTATAACATAGTTAGTGAAGTGGACAAGGAACTTGTTAGCTTATGTATCTCAACAAAGAAATGAAATGATAGCCATTCAAGGTTCCAAGCATGTGAAATCTCGAATTATGTCACTGAAACTCACTTTCAACAAAATTCATGTTTTTTTATGCATCTGAAAGAGCATACTCAGCTGCTCTTGCTATACTTTTGGACAGAGTTCATTTCTTATGTGCTTCAGCTTTGAAAAGCTGTATTTGCAAGTACAGTTTGAGACCAAGATGCACTAACCATTTTGAAATCTTACTTTCACATGAATAACGGTATCTTTCAATCCATATTAAAAAGGCATCAGATATATAATCATTTTACTGCTGCAATCATGGTTTTCAACCTTATTCCAGAATCCATCTAACTGAGCAGTAGGATAATATGCAAACTGAAAAATTTTCTTACCCAAGCTGGTCTCAACATCATCAGGATAACACTCTACCAACTGGTCATAGTGACTCCTTATTTCTGTGCTGTCCACCGTGGTCACTTTGGACAGAAAACCAAATCTTGAATATGCATCTGCATAATTAGATGTATATTTAGCTAGTGCAACATTCAGCTGATCACTGATAGTTATAACACTTCAGGCTTAAGATTTCTCATTTCCAAATCTCTCAGCTTCTGTCGATCCCTCATTGCCATCATCATTTTCTGCTGATGTCCTCCCTGTATGCATCAGTTTCAATTAACAGTTTTTCACATTCTTCAAATATTGTAAATAGTCTTCTATCCCCCATGGACTAGGTTAGCCCTACACTGTTGAGTTGGGTCTTTGAACAACCAAGCTGTTGGAAGCTGCAGCACACATGCCCAGGTAGTCACCACAGCCTGACTGGTCTGGTACACTGTGAACATGCTTATCCAAAGTCTTAAATTTCTTTTCTGTGCATCTCATAGTGTTTCTGATGGCTGCAGGCAATGTTTTGAATAGACTTGGGCCCAGTATGATGAAAATGTTTTCTCTTTCTGTGCTTATTGTGCCTTAAGGTCTTTTTGGGTAATATATATCATCTCTTTTATGTCTGTTGTGCAAATAGGGAAGTACTGTTGAGTGTAGGTTGGGAACAATGTCTCTTAGGATATTTCAAGTATGAATGATGATACCTTTCCCATCTGTACTTCAGAAAGTACAGCCTTAGTGGTATCAGTTGTTCCCAATAGTGTATTTCCTTTATCACATCAGAACAGACCATGAAAGATCTCTGAACACCTTTTAGGGTGATGGTATCAAACAGTGGTATTCTGTTCAAGAGAATATTAGGACCCTGAAGGCTGTCATCATTGGTTTGTCCTCTCTTTTCCTGAGAGTCTGCTTGATTCATCCTGTTATCATTTTACAAGAATTTACTTTTGCCTTGGTCTGATCACTAAAGGTAAGGTCATTAGATATTATTACTCTAGGGTCTTTCACATTGTTCATTTATGACAGGACACTGTCTATGTCAGTTGGGTACTGTGTACTGTTCTTGATTTCTTAGCTATGTACATTCAAAACATAAAGACTATATGAAATTCTGCAACAAACTCAATAAACCAGCAGCTATATTCATTTCTAGAAAGGAACTCTTTAGTTTTATTGAACCTCTAAAGAAGAGCATCCCTTAACCCCAGCAAGTTTTGTCTTGTACCGTGCTTCCCCTCTTGATCATTCATAATTCATCCCAGAGCAGAGCAAATGCTACAGAAGCCCTTTTGCAGTGCTTTACTTGCATTGGTATGGCAGACCAATGTACATCCACGTACAATAGTCCATGCAGACCTCTGAAGAGTATCAAAATATTTCACAGCAACAGAACAGCAATGAACAGAATCATCTAAACCATTTTTAACAAATGAGTAGAGCAACGTATGTACAATGAAAAACAAATGAGCAACGCAATGTATGTACAATGAAAAACAAAAGTCATGTTGCAGTTTTGTCTGAATATTGAATGAAACTTGTGAAACATTATTAGAGCCCTATCACAGTTACATACTTATGGTTAGCAAGACTAAATTCCTGAAGCATTGTGACTGCTACTGATCAGATAAGGGTTCAAATGAACCCAGGGGGTTTGGTATAAGGAGGAATATGAACCATTTTCAGTCAGGCAACGTTTATCTTGTCATTTCAGCTTAAACCTACACACAGAACACCAGGTAAACCTAAAATATACCCTAGTAAGAAGAGGGCAAGTACCATGCATTCAACTATCATGGAGGTGAAAGGTGGTATGATCTACCTTTACTGAAAGGGTGAGGATCCTGAACACTAGCAAGAACATTATCTGTAAGCTGAAGAACAGCAGAAAGATGGATTCAGCAATTCTGGAATGAAGGCGTAACAGAGAACCATCATCATTCAGGTTACCCTTGTGCTACAACATCCTCAGAAGACCAAGAAACAGCCCCAACAATGGAAGGTGACCATACAAGCAGCTGTTGGCAGCCATTTCTTCTTTGATTACACAATACCATTCTCTGTTTGTTCTTGGTCTCTTAGTCTTAATACTTATTTCATGTATTGTTCTGTTACATATTACAGTAAATTGTATGAACCATAAGTGTAAACTGAACATGAATTACATGTATGTACGTACAAAAACAAGTCACTACACTAGTCATGTGCCCATGTTTTTGCTAGTTTGTCCATCTTACAGAGGCTTAACATTTCTGAGAAGCAAGAGACTAGTATCACCTCACTCAGTATATTCTCAAAGAAAAGTCACTTACATTCTTGTGGGTGTTAACAAAGTAGCTTCTTGCTTATAGAAAATGTGCTATGATAGACTTAATAAACATTAATATTTTTACATCTTTTCTCTTTTGAAATACAAAGTATTGTACTGTATAACAGTAAATCAACTTATAAAATGCTTGTTTATCAAAAAAATATAATGAGGCCATAATGCATGTCAGTGTTAAACCAAAAGGAATTATCTATGGCACAATTATATGAACATTCTTATTTACAAATATAGTTACTTGGTTACAATGGCATCCTTAAGTCTGAGCACATTTCTATTTGATCTCATACCATACTGAGTACCTTCACCTGCTTCACTAGAAACAGCTTCTTTATAACATGCTTCTTTATCCTGGTCCAGCAGGTTGCTCAGCACACTCATTTCTGTATTCAGTCCCAGAATTTATTATCACTTCAAATGACCTCTCATCTAACCTCTCTTTCACCATTCCTTTCTGTCAGGTTTTGTCTCCAATAGTACTTGGTTTGATCTTTACCATGTCTCCTTCTTCTAATGGGTCAAGATCTTTAGCAGTCCTATTTTAGTAATATGCACTCTTCAGATTCTTGTGTCTTCTCTTTTTCTTTTCAAGTGAAACATCTATCCCTTGTGGCATTAGGAGCTTTGATGACACTGGCAGCAATGTTTGTGTCCTTCTTCCAAGGTAAGGTTCGGCTGGGCTGAATTCCTTTCCATATTCTGTGTAGGGAGCATTTCTGTGGACCAATATGGCCACATATGGTTCGTCTCCACTGGTCACGGCCTTCCTGATCAGACTCTTAGCAGTTTTGGCTGCTGGTTCAGCCATTCCATTAGACTTAGGGTACTTAGGATGCTTCTTGTGTACTGAAAATCATACTTGTCTGCAAAGTCCCTGAACTCCTTACTGACAAATTGTGGTCCATTGTCAATGACAAGCACTAATGAAATCCTATATCTTGAAGAGGGAGCTTTCAGTTTCCTGATGACTGCATTGGTTGTTGTGGAAATAACACATTAACTTTGCAAAAACTACTAAAATAGTTCACAGTTGGTAAAAAGTTCAGGTTCTTAAGCATAAACAAGCCAACACTTACTCTCCTATGGTCGGTCTGCTATCTCACGGGACTTTAGTGCTTCCTCCTGTTGGGCACTGTTGAAATGGTTACATATTTCACACAAGGCATTGTGCTCTTTGATCTCAGCATTTATACTCTAGTATACACATTTTCTTGCAAGTCTAAGACAGCTTTCTACACCAGCATGAGTTGAGTGTATTGCCTTCTTGATCTTGCAAGCAAAGCATGAGATATGACAATCCTATCTCCTTTGAATATATCAAGCCATTTTGTGTAAAAAACTCATCTAATGAACAAAAATAAGGCATAGGTGGTTGAGGATAGTATTTTTGGTTTCAAGCCACCCAGAGATTATGGTTCCCAAGAGTAAATTCACTGTTTTATAATTTACTGTTGCTCTTTTTATCTTCTCCAGATGCTCTGGTCTGATGGGTAGGATAGATAACATGTTTATGTTCTCAAGCATTTGTCTTCCTCCATACTCAGGTAAGTGTGTCCTCGACAGAAAATCTACAATGTGCATGTCCCTCACAGGCAGATATTTCAATTCTACATCATGCTGGTGAGCTTGGAACATCTTTTTGCAGTCACTTTGGGGCTTGGTTTAGTTCTTTCATGATTGACTGTCTAAGGTTTGTGATCACTTATTACTTTGGTTTGTCTCCCATATGTATAACGATGAAACTTTGTCATGACAGACACAACAGCTTGCATCTCTTTATCTGTGCATATTTAGTCTTTGTGGGAGTCAATGCTCTGCTTACATAAAATATTGGTTTGCCTTCCTGTATCAACTTAGCCTCTTAGCCTGTCTGACTAGTGTCACATTGCATAACAAGTGGTTTGTTTTGGTCATAGAAAGCTAACACTGAAGAGGATGCACAAACTGCTTGACCTTCTCTACAGCTTCCTTTTCTACTCTTTTCTATTACCATTCAACATCTCTAATAGCTACGTGATGGATAGGTTGCATTACATCAGAAAATTTTAGGTAAGAATCTAGCTAAGTGATTCACCATGCCTGCTGATTTATGTACCTCTAACACTCTTGTGGAATTTTCATCTTTTCAGTAGATGCTATCTTATCAGGATCAGGTTTCACATCATACTTAGTATCTTATAACTTAGAAAAGAAATCTCAAACTTCATCATTTCTGTCCTACAATTGTTGAGCCTGATCCCTTGCTTCCTATATCTCTCTAACAGTTTACACATACTGCTATCATGATCATTATTAGCTAAATCATAATTGTTTACAATTCCATCAGCTACACATATACAACTCCTTTCAAACCTTCTTGGACTGCATTCAGCCTTTTCTGGAGTACTTCACTACTTACAGCTAAATCAAATAATAATCTAAACTAGCTATACCTTCCAAGTAATATCTGAAATGTAGCAAGATAGTTTGACTGATCATCTAGTACTCAATGCCTATAGCCATTTCTCAGATCAAACTTTGAGAACAATCAAGCCTTTAAAAGGTCAGATAATACATCATCAATTACTGGTAGTGGAAGCATTTCTCTTTTCAGTATTCATTCCATGCTCGTGGAGCAATGCAAATTCTAATGTTTCCTGATTTCTTGCTCTCAACAATTATACAGCATACTCATTCCATTGGTTCATCCACTTGGGCTATGACTTTCATTCTCTGTAGTTCACTCTGCTTATTACGAACCTTTTATTTATTACTGATGAGCTCTCTAAATGATGATATTGCTGCTGGATTTGATGATGATTCAAGAGTTAGTTTCAAAGAACCAAGTAATTTCCCTAGCTCTTCTGAGAGTACATCACTGTAATTTGAAAATACATATTGAATTACTTTAATATTCTCATAATTTCCAGTTATCAGATTCATCTGTTTTGATGCTCTCTTTACCCAAAATTGGTACAAGATCCTGTTCTACAACAACAAACTCTACAGAGTATTACTTATTAGTCCTACAATTGACAATAACTATTCTACACTCTCCCAATGGGTTTATCTGAATAGAAATCTACAGCACTGTATCACAGGGCTTTAACTGTTAATCAGGTACCATATGTTGAGGAATAATACTCAATCTTGCACCAGAGTCAACTTGAAACTTCACCTTCACACTGTCTACCTTCATGGATTTCATGATGGCCTTGTTGCTGCATCATGCTGAAAGCCTCATAACATACTGGACACTGGGGTCATCCTCTGCAATGCATCCTTTTGAATACCATTGACCATACCTCTCCTAGAACACTTGTCTGATTTTGATCTGCATTTACTTGTGAAGTGATTCTTCTTACATTTGCTACAGGTCTTATCATATGCTAGGCATTCTTTTTTCTTCCAAATATGATTGCATTCCCTCGTGGGTGTGTGTCCAGGTGAGTTCTTCACGTTGGTTGTCTTCATTTCATTTGTCTTCATCGTGGGTTTCTTCAGAGTCACCTTGTTGACAGCCTACTCTACATCACTGTAAAATACTGCCACTTACTTCTTTGATGCTTCGTGTGCCACATAAATTTTGAAAACTGAATCAAAATTAAGGTCATCGTCTTTAAAGATATTCTCACAAAGAGCACCCACATACTATATGATTTCTCATCTTGTCTTGTTTCTGATTTCCATATTCACATTCCTTGCAGAGAATCCTGAGTCTGGTGATAAACAAATCTAGAGATTTTCTTGTTTGTTGCAAACACACGTCTAAAATCTATACCTGTCAGCCAGTACATTCTTCTTTGGGACAAAATGTTAATCAAATCTGGCAAGTACATTTTGTAGTACTGTAGCTAGGTTAGGCAGGCTATGTACTGGTACAGGGAACTCAAATGAATCATACCTGTCAAGTAATTCATCTCCACCCAAGGGTGGTAGTATTGCAACCTTCTCCTCATTAGATTTCTTCTTAAAACCTGTTGTGAGAACATAGAGGTTATATTTTTGCTTGAAGGTCTTCCAAGCTTGTTCAGTATCACCTGTTAATATTACTTTGCTGGGAACATGGAGCTGTGAAGCTACCATTTGCATCACATTGTTATGTCACCACTTGATTTCACCTCAGTCACTGGAACAGGAGCTTGTCATACCTTTTCCTTTGGTCATGGTCTCTCTAGTCTGTGATGATTGAGGATGTTTTCACTGCTGCCACAATTTTTATTTAATTAGTCCTATGCATCTTACAGAGGCTTAATGTTTCTGAGGAGAGAGAGACCAGTATCATCTTAGTATATTCTCAAAGAAAAGTCACTTACATTCTTGCGGTTGTCTAAAAAGTAGCTTTTTGCTTATAGAAAATGTGCTGTGATAGACTGTAATAAACATTGATATTTTTACAGCCCATACTGTTAGAATGGTCAACCATGGCTGACCTCATTGTGAAGTAAGCTCTTCTTTGCTTATGTGATGACCATATCTATTTTTGCTTAGTTTCCGAGTTTTAATAATTGTTTTGTATATTGTTCTACTACATCTTGCAGTAAACTACATGAACCTTAAAAGTAAGGTGAACATAAATGCCCGCTTACATACATGCAAAAATTAGAAACTATGTTAGTCATGTGCCTATGCTGTTACAATGGATAATTGTAAGGGAGCAATCTTTTCTGGGAGTATATTATAACCTTCTCTATTTTTGCTTAGATTTTTTGCCTTAATAATTGTTTTATATATCATTCTCATACATTTTGCAGTAAATTACATGAACCATAGGTGTCACATGAACATGAATATATATGTACATACAAAAATGAGGGACTATGTCAAGCGTGTGTCTACACTGTTATAATAACAGACTGTAGCTGAACTCATAAAGAAGTGATCTCATTTTTTTTATTATACAATAACATTCTCTGCTTTTCTTTAGTTTCTTATTCTTAATATTTATTTTGCATACTGGGATCTCTCGATTCATACATATTTGATTTAAATACTTTTCAGAATGATGCGCATGGTCCGTTTTTACCTTTTTTAACAGATGTAGGCTTAAATTTGGAATGAGATCATCAATGGGTTGACAGCATAGTGGTGTGGCATTGCCAGCACTGTGTGAGAAGTGCATGTATACAAGACATGGATACAGTCTATAGTTGCAGAGTGCTACAGTATTTTGTGCTGAAGTATACTGTATATTGAACATGCTTGCCCATTGCATCTTGCCATCAAAGCACCTTTTAAGTTTCCCTGGTACTAACGGTGCTGGAAAGTGTAAGGCCACCACCACTGAGGTTAAGATGAATGTGCTTACTCATTATGGGAAAGGTGAATGAACAACTGTTATCAAGTGAGCCCTTGGACTTAGTGAATCTACTTTACGGACTATTCAAGATAGTGCAGAGAAGATCAAGGAGAGTGCCAAGAGTGGAACATTAATTAGTGCATCTAAGACCTTGTATTTCCAAAATCTGATTATGGAGAGAATGGAATGAATGTTGGGCACATGGTTTGAACACCAAATTCATGAAAATGTTCCTGTTAGCATGCTTGTGATACAAGCAAAGGCCCAGAGTAAATGTGATGACTTAGCAGTGGAAAAAAGGGCATTGAAGACATACCAAGTAAGTCCTTGTTGGTTCACGAACTTCAGGACACGCTACAGTTACCATAATATCAAAATGACTGCAGAGGCTACTACTGCTGACATCATGCTTCTGAAAAATTTTCCACCAACCTTCAAGACCATTATCGAGGAAGGTGGTTGTTCTCCTAAGCAAATTTTTAATGTGGTTGAGACCAGATCATTTTGGAAGTGAATGCCCTTGAGAACATACATTTCCCATGAAGGAAAGACAAGACTAGGTTTCAAAGTCTTTTATTTTCTGTTTTCATTAGTACTATTCATTTCACAATATTTACAAAATAGTATCTTATATTTCCTGGTATGTATATACACCCATCCCTCACTTTATGCAAGGGTTATGTTCTGCAAAAACCTCTCACAAAGAGAAATCACTCATAGTGAACCAATGATCATAAAGAGAAAAACTGAAGTTCTGGTGCACTTTCTACTGCAAACACCAACACAGTAGCAAATTTGAACTGAACTAAAAGAGGGACTAGTAGAAATAGGTTCTCAACAGAATATCAAAATCACATACATGATCCAGCATAAAGCAAGGGATGAGTGTGGTGCAGTTCTTCATGGTATGATATATTCAGTACTGTCTTATTGATAAAAAAAAAAACTCATTTCTATTACTAACATTTTGATTTCCACACTTTTTACTTACACAATCATTTTCAACAACATAACTTATGTAAATTGAGAGGTCCCTGTATTTTTTTAAAGCATCTAACAGTAAATTACATAAGAAAATAACCCAAAAGTATACTTATATGTGAACATGTATGTAGACAAGAGTCACTATGTATAGTGACTGACTGTGGAGTACCCAAAATGACCACAGGACCTGATGGCAGAGTGGCAATTTTTTGAACTTTGAAAATTTTGCCAAACTTGGTCAAATTCTAATTTTTCCAAACTATGGGAGTTTTCAAAGCACAGAGAGCAGCACTAAGATCATTTCATGGTAGTACTTTACAGCTTTCAGTTCACTAACAATAACTATAAGTTTTTTCTTGCCCATCAAACAATGCAATTCCAGACAAATTTTAGATGACAGGTAAAATTTTTTTACAGAGGCTTGCATTACTGTTTCCCAATGTGAATGGCCTGATACGGGTCGTACTTAACCAGTATTCCATGCACACTCAAGTAGTTACCATCTGCTGGTGATCCAAACTTATCATGTTCTTACAATAGCAGACCATATTCAGCCAAAAATTGTTGACATTAAGTGTACATTCCAGAATTGTTTTCCAATTCTTTCTGCATTCCTTGTCTGCTCCTCTCATACTAGATCAACACAACCAATCAAGTGTGATCATTGCAAAAATTCTACATTAGCAGATAAGTGCGCTTAGTTCTTTTCAAGTAAGTTAATGGCATACTTTGTATCTTTCTAGTCATGAATGCTATATGAAAAATCACTCTTGACAGTTGAGAGAAGCTTGCATACAAAGTAGATTTTACCTGTAATATAGGCAACTATGTTTGATTCAAGCTCAGCCAGGACTTGTGTAGTTGACCAATATATAGCATTTAGAATTCAAAAAGTCTATGATTATGGTGAAAATCCATACCCATTCTTCTAATAAAGTGCACTTGAATACCTGCAGAGACATCTGATTCATAAGAGACTATTGGTGTTGTAGTTGTATCTCCTTTCGCTACACGTTCAGTCGTAGTCAACGTAGGTGGTTCATGATAAAAAGTGGCTCTTCTTCAGCCTGGTTATTAATATTAAAAGGAAGTAGAGGTTATGGATATACTTCTACTGGCATAAATGGCTTTGCTGCAGTCCCTGACAATGATGTTACTAACGAAACCGGTATAAGTTCATTCACAGGAACTGACAATGATACAGGACTGCCATTGATGGCAGACATGCCTTTAGATCTGAAGATGAGTTTTTCTTTAAATTTCTCTCAACTTTCAGCAAGTCATCCAACTTCATGGGTTAAGCCAACACTATATTCATTAAGAAAAAGAAATTTCCCCAACACCTTCGTAAACTCATTTCACAAAGTAACTGTCATTAACACACAAAGGTGATGAAAATATTCTATCAACCAAGCTGCCAAATATATTGGTGTTATCATTTGTGATCTAACCAGGGTCTAGACTTAACAAAAAAACTGAATCCATCAGTAAAGGTGCAATAAAAAATATTCCCTATGTATTTCTATGAAAAGAGCTGACTGCAAGCCCTGTTAAGCATGAGGCCTCTGGCTTCAGCCTTGATTGCCTCAACTGTGATTAACTTCTGAACATTTCCCTGTTTATACAATATCATATCCAAACATCTTCAGTTTACACTTTAACTCAAAATTCTTCTCTTTTATGTTTTGTTAATGTTCATATTCATACTTGATTGTCATTTCCCACGTTAGCGAGGTAGTGCCAGGAACAGATGAAAAAGGGCCACATACACTCACATCCATTCTCAAGCTGTCATGTGTAATGCATCAAAACCACAGCCCCCTATTCACATCCAGGCCCCACAGGCCTTTCCATAGTTTACCCCAGATGCTTCATATGCTATGGTTCAGCCCACTGACAGCATGTTGATCTCTGTATACCACATCATTCCAAAGTACTATATCCCATGCATGCCTCTCATCCTCCCACATGTTCAGGCTCCGACTGCTTTAAATCTTTTTAACTCCATCCTTCCATCTCTAATTTGGTCTCCCCGTTCTCCTTGTTTCATCCACTTCTGACACATATCCTCTTTGTCAACCTTTCTTCACTCACTCTTTTCACATGCTTAAACTATTTCAGCACACCCTCTTCCGCTCTTTCTACCACACTCTTTACATTACCACATATTTCTCTTACCCTCTCATTACTTACTCGATCAACCACCTCACACCACATACAGTCCTCAAACATTTTATTTCCAACATTTCCAACATATCCACCCTTATCTATAGCCCAAGCCTTGCATCCATATAATATTGTTGGAACTAATATTCCTTCAAACATACCCATTTTTGCTCTCCAAGAGTATGTTCTCTCTTTCTACACATTCTTCAGCAGTCGCAGAACCTTTGCCCCCTCCCCATCCTATGACTCACTTCTACTTCCATGGTTCCATTCGCTGCCATGTCCACTTCCTTT
>JAUUDW010401227.1:0-12854 GCA_032361385.1 Panulirus guttatus | reverse complement strand
AAGTCATTCAGCTGAGAAGGAGTCAGTACACATGAGCCCACAACAAATGAACTTATGGAGTATGTGGGCAGCAAGGAGCAGAACAGTATGTTCCTGTATAACATCATGTATGGCTCAGATGGAGGTCTCTAATCATGAAAACAGCTTGTCTCAATCTGCTATTCCAATGTCGAATTATCCCATAAACGAGGACAGGGTCGAGGCCTCTCTCTCTCTTTCTTACCTACATTCAAGACTTCCTAACAGATATCAGAGTATCAGCCAAACCTAATCTGGATGACTGCTTACAAATCACCTAACTGACTTACTCAAAAATGAATGTGGGCCTTTCTTGAGTGGTACCACAATTTCAAGTCATGTAAAGGAAAAACCTAACCTCTACACAAAGCATCTAAAATTCTGCAGCCTACATACAGCAAAAATCAAAGGTAAGACTATCCTGAGCTAACTGGAAAAAATACTATAGCCTTGCAAGTCTATGACACTCAAACCTTACAAAGCTGAACTGTATACCTGAATACTTGTATGTAAAAGATGTTGCAAGCTTTTTTCAATGGATGCAAAGTCTCAAGGTTATACTAAGATTATGGATGAAATGTGGACAAGATTGATCATCCAATACTTCAGGGTAACTTCAGGCTAATGTGTAAATAGTTCTTTGTTGTTCTGGGTTATACATTACAAAAAACAAGTTTGTGTCATCAGTATCAAGTAGCCCTGTATCTTTTCACGTCAAATACTCAAACGTACTGAACATTTTGCTCTCATCCTTTCCCAGACAGAGTTAAACATCACTAATATGTCTGCCAGATGCCACAATCATTAAGTGCAGTACTTCTTGTATTACAGCTTTATAGTAAGTACACGCAAATGTGAGTCCCAGAACACAGATCTTTCATGTTTAAAAGCAACTTCTTAAATGACAGCACACGAAGAAGCTCATATTAAGTGAGGAATAATAATCAAAGACATTTTTCTAAAATAAATTGGAAAGTACTACTACTCTATCTACACTACAAATCAACTTCAAAGGAATATCCATTGCTTCCTAATAATTCACTGAATTCCCACATTTGTATTTGGACTTATGATGTCAGCCTCTTTCCTGTTAAGGTAATAGAAGTGAACAGTGGAGAGCACTAGGTGATGCTGTCCTAAAAGGCAGATGGTAGGTTTTTGTTATAGCTGGGATATTATCATATTCCCAAAGTGAGTAGGGCTTCCTTGCCTTCACCTCCCATACCTGCTGGCTGACTCCTGTTAGGAAAAAATTGAGATATGAACTGGTGAAAAGTTATTTCTTCATGAATAGGAAGCCAGTATGCAAAAATCATTTTCTCACTCACTGGCCTCCTCTACAGGAAGGAGCAACTTTTCACAGGTTCACAACTTGTTTGTTATTATTTGTATCCTTCTGTCTTACACTGTGTAATCAGTGATATGAACACTATGGCCAATGAGTAAGTAATTCTAGATCTGGTTTACTGGAATTATATATAAAAAATTGACAGCTCAATATGATATTACCATTCAGATACCTCACACTCATAATAATGGCCACCACCTGAAACAGCAAAGAATCAATATAAACAAAGACATTAATCATTACCATAAATGTAAATTTTATGAAAATGGCTCCAGTCATGGACAAGACTTCTCAATAAGGCCAGACCTTGAATAAATAAAATGGACAAAAGAGAGACAATTGGAAAACATTGGTTCAAGATATAATGAGAAAGCGGGAAGCTTACCTTTCTAACAGACAGATTATAATTGTTGTGGGGAAAATATAGGAAGGTAAAGAGCTCCAATACTTACATACAGAGAAAGCAGCAGACATCACAATGGCCCACCCTTGAGCTGCCTATGAAGACATTGCAATCATACTGTACAGTGACTTTCCAAGTATTGTGTAGCCTAGAATATAGTGAAGGCACACAAGAAGTAAGTTCCCATGAGCAGAAAAAATATAGAAAATATATAACTAAAAGGTCAGAGAAAAAAAGTGGATCAAACTTTTCAGTCAGAATGAGAGAATTAACAAGGTGAACTGCCTCATATTCATCTGTCAAGTACATAGCTGGAGCTAGAATGACCCCAGGTGTGTAAGTAGTGCTTCATACCAAATGCACTCATTACTTGCATACCTGGAAGAAGTGTTAAGAACAAAAAACCTTTGGAATCTGAACAGAACCTTCCAAATTTTAGAAACAGACTTAGCTATCTGTGTAAAGTATGGTTTTCATAAGGCATAAACATACTATGTTTCATGAGTTGAGGGGTGGAATCAATCAGCCATCAAAAGATAGGATAGTTGTGAGGAGTGTCAGGTGGAGATATAAGAAAAAGCTGTTAAGGCAATTCTGGTTAAGTGTTAGATGAAGACTTTACACCATTAAAATGAAGACTATATCTCTTGTGTCATCTGCATCATCATAAAAATTAGGCATTAACAATGCTTTCGATCACAATGATAAAGAAGTGAGCAAAAATGGGAGTCAATGTCTGTAAAACTTATGCTGTGGAGCCATATTTACATGACATAAATTTCACTCATACTCTCCAGCTTTGTTTTAGATGATGCAAGTTTATATTTGAATTTTGTCCTCCATTTTGAATAACATTTCACTTACCTGGATTAAATGTGGTAAATGAGAATGTTTCATTGATGTCACTCTCACCAAACTCATTCTTTGCAGACACCTTTACATAGTATGTGGCACCAGGGTCCAGCTGGGTAAAGGTGTGGCTCTTGGAATGGTAGATGGAGGAGGATGTTGTCCCAGGAACAGTGAAGTTGACCCACTGATCCTCCATGTCACTTTCCTAAGATCATGGGGAGAGAGGGAAATAGAATCCACACAAAATTTGTATGACATCACTTGTTGTGAGGCTGTGTAGTTGCACAGTTGTATTTAGGCTCAAGTGCAAACTTTATAAATTTCTCTTATTACTTCTTTATCCAAACAATCAATCATTCTATCCTTGTAGTTGACTTTTATTCTTCTACTGACCCTATTCTTATTCTTCTCCTACCTTAATTATAATTTCTACATTCATTCTCTCGACAGGTATATTTCAGAAAGGTCTAGACGGGTCCTCAGTCATTACGTGTGTTCTTCCTCCAGTTTTGCAAAAGCTACAGACTCATCTGTCATCAGTTTAACCTACATAAGACATGTTCTCTTTTGTCAATATGCTCTTCTTCAGTTAGTTTTGTTACTGAGTTGGCCAAATTTAACTTATTTTGGAGTATTTAGTTACAGCACAGCCACTTTTACATTCTGAATTTATTTCACAGAGTACCATAGGATTATGTCTAACTCAGATGAAGACTACTGTCTGGAACTTGTTACTGAAACCAATTATCAACCAATACAAAATACAATATATCCTCAAAAAACAACATTCATTTGTACAAAAATATGATAAACTGTTATCATATTACATTTTTCAGCATTTTCCATTTCAGTGAAACTGAAAATACTACACAACAGAACGTGACATGAAATGTTACTGGTAAGACATAAAACTGAACCAGTACCCAAAGTATGTAAATATTCTAGGGAAAAAGTACTGCCATGAGCTTCAATTAGAAACCAGAAGAATCATAAGAATTTTTACATTCACAAACAAAATCTTATTGATCTCTACATATACAACTATATTTTAAGTATCTAGACAAAAATATAATGCAGAAAACTCAAATTTGTCATCTGCAAATATTAGAACTATCTCAACATTACAGCATAGCTCAATTTTCAACAAGAATTCAATTTGCTGTAATGTAAGATTACATAGTGCTCAAACTTACATTCCTGTAGGCAATGCTATAAGTGAGGATGGGGGCGTAGCTCACCACATCCCACACCAAAGTGTAGCTCGTATTCTTATCACCCTGGCTGGAACTGAAGTACCTGCCAGAAATATCAGTATTAAGAACACAATCATTGCAAAGAAGTAGAAAGCAGAGACATCAGTTTCAGCTGCCATAATTCTTACTGTGACATGCAGATGGGAGGGTCACTGGTAGAAATTATAGGGGGTTACTTCCAGATGTTTTCACAGGTGACCACTTTAGGATGGGAGTTATAAACACTGCCTTGAGTTATGGGTGCCTCTTCAGGAAGGTTAAGATTGCTCGGCAAGGGAGACCCTGGTAAGGGTCAAGGGTGTCTCATAAATGGGTAATGCCAAATCAAAGACCAAAAATGCAGTGGAGGGTTTATCACTGAATGGTGTCATAGGAATTGATGTTACGGGTGAAAAAAGGTCTCTATCATAGCCAGGGGTCTAGGAGTCACTGTGAAAGATATGGGGGGTTACCCCAGCTAATGGTCAAGTGTTATCCTTGGGATGGTGGTGTTATCACCAAAGACTGAAGGAGGATAACCCAACACTGGGGTGAGAATGATATCATCACTGACAGTCAAGGAAATCACTGCCAGAGGTCCTGGGTCACTACAAAGGTTCAGAGAGTTAACACTTTTAGGGGTTAAAGGGGTTTCTTAAGGGAATCAGGGGGATTATTCCATGAATTTCATACTGGTAGGAGTCAAGGGGGTTATTGCAAGGGATTACTAGTACCAAAGATTAGCAGAATCATCACTGCCTGGGGTCAAAGGAGTCACTTCAGAGGATTACCAGTACCACAGTCAATGGAGTCATTTAGATTTTTAATGACAAAGGTTAAGGGAATTGTTCCAATTAAGTCTGTAATGCCAACAGACAAGCAGTCATTCCACTTAGGTAACTGCAACCATGAGTAAAGGGAGTCACTGTACGGAGATAAGGTTGCTACCATGGGAAATGGTCTGTTCAGCAGGATTTTCAGTTTCTGGGTTAGGGTCATGTGGGTAAATACATAACACTTTTGTGGTAAAGATGGCTGTAACACTGCTAGTATCTTTTTTCTTTTTTGCTTTATCTAAATGTAGTTTGAAGTATCAGAGGCTCAAGTTAATTGTGTTGTTATTCTTCTAATGAATATGGTTTACAAGTTTTTGTGAGAAACGTCAAAGGACTCACACTGTACTAAGTGACGAGATGAAGTGTTTAACATCATTTTCATAATGAAGTAATGAAAGATTTTATCATAAAGACTGACAATAAATTCAAATCCACAACAAAATAAAATCTCACTTTCTATGGTCACCATACCATGTGCTACTTGCCATACATAAAAAAAAAGTCCCATTTGCTCTAACTGTTCAGTAATAGCAATAACTCATCATCTACAGTAGATGGAATAGTTATCTACAGCTTGCAAGTACAAAACATAGAAAGTATTGCACCTAACATCATTCCTTTATTTATCCTTAAAGTAGTGAGGTGCATGGTAGCTTTGGACATGCTGAAAATTTAAAGGCTGACCAGATAAAATGGTTTACTGGTACTGTGTCATACTATAAGAGTGTATAGAACACTTTAAAAGCTCCTTTCATTACTCTAATGACACTAAGAATAGCTGTCTATCATTTTTTGAATATCTGTCCTATAAACTTAGACAATGTGTGAGGAATATCAGACTGGGGGATAAAAAATTTCTTAACAATGAATGGAAAATTTGTTTACATTAAATAACTAAACAGCAAAAGCAACAGTATTATACCACAGCCATATTCTATATAGTCGTGGTATAATGCTAAAGTTAAAGCAAAGATCCTACAGGAATATGGAGAAAGTTTTGGAGGGTGAGTGTCTTTAAAATTTTCTGTTTCCCATTCCAAAATGGTAGAAATATGTATAAAAGTAAGCTTACATATTATAAGTGGTTATGGTTTAATGCCTCTTTAATGCATAGTTCCTTCAGGGAAGTGGTACAGAGATAGTCAAGGATGTTATGCATAACAGCAGAGGTGGCACTAAGTCACCAGTCACACTGCTTGCATAGGACAGATACCAAGGCCACTCCTAGTATCCATACAAATGCCATAGTATTGGTGAGCACTTATCATAAGGCCCATGAAAATTAGTGCTACTATTACAACTCCTGGTGCTCTCTGGGCAATTAGCTGTGTACACCTCCTGGTGCTGAAGGGTTAATAGCCCTCCCATATATAACATACTGACTAGAGGAATGTCTAACCATATCATTTCCCAATACAAAATAAAATACTAAGAGGAGGATACAAATCCTGTCTACAGAGGACAAATGGATGTCTTAGAAGATGAAAACATGCAAAATGAAGCCATACAAGCAAGACGTAACCATAAAATAAGGAATGAATTGTTGAGCTTGTTTGTGCATCACTGGACTTGAGTTCATAATGTCAAACATTGGTCCTTTAGACAAGATAGTGGTGATCATTAGTCCCACACAATGTGATCCTGTCTTTAGGAACAAAAAGTGGATTTACTAGAGAACATTATGGAATAATGCTCATAACTCCCCATAACGACAGGATTCCATATCCTCTCCCATGCTCACTAACTAACTCCTGTTAAAAAGAAAACATTACAATATCATTTTTTCATATACATCATAGCAAAAACACTCAATGATAAAGTACAAGACAACAAACAAAAATTACAACTAATCTAAAAAACTCACACAATACACAAGGTTCATGGAATGTAGGCATACTGAATGGGTTTATCACAGGTAGCTCTAATGGAAGGGTCCTTGATATGCTGCTATTGTTATCATCAAAATCAGCTCATTTAAATGCAGCATTCATAAAGCTTATTCTATCTCTTTCTCTTACACTATCCCATCATCCTTAATGTTATTATGGCTAACTAAATTCTATGCCTTTTACCCTACCGGAAATCACGTGCAACTTAACAAAACTCTGTCTCCATCACTTCTCCTACCTCACAGGCTTAGGTCGCCCTGACAGATGGACGATAGCTGAAGAGTTACCCATGTAATTGCTGGCATTGCATGTGTAGTAACCAAAGTCATCCAGCTGCACCCTTTCAAACTGTAGTGAATACCTGAAATATCCAGCAAGATAAATGATTGCACTAAGGGATAAGGTGAGTATTTTCAATGTTAGACTAGTCAAATTCTTGTCATAGGTAACAAGGTTAACAGTAATAATAGGTGATGAGGTAAGTACCCATTATGTGTGAATATGTTAGTGCTGTAACATGAAAAATTAAGCACTCTATGATCCAGCAAAGGCTATCTAAGTATGTATAAAGTACACATGAATGGATGATGCAGGAATGTTTACTGAATGGATAATACATGAATGCTTCTATGTAAATATGTATCTATGAGTGCAATCTTTTTCATGTAGGTTGTATTTCTAAAACAGAAGTTGCACATTGTTTTCATCCTCCGTCTCCTTGATAACAACCATCTGTTAACCGATGTATAAGTTTTATACCCTGAGCTACACAATCAAAATAAGTAAGGAATAATTATTTCTGGGTTCTGCACTGTCAATAATGTTAATGTTACCATTTAACTATGGTAAATGAATGAGAATAAAGATAAAATGGAATTACAATATCAATAATAAAGATCTGAAAGCCAATTTGTCACAATAATAATAAAGATCTGAAAACCAATTTGTTATAATTTTGCTTACACTATTATGACTAATCATAAAAAAAAGGCAACTGTTCTCACCGCTTGTTGGTATCAATACCCTTAATGAGTCTAAGAGGGTCTACAGGGATGTCACCCACACGGTACCACTTGACTTGGGCCTTGGGCTCTGCATCAACAAAGCAGGCAAGTGTGGCATCAAAGGTTACCCCAGTGTACACCTCCTTTTTCTCCTCCCGAACTTTAGGAGGATCTGTCCACAAAAAATAGTTTTGCATGAATTATTTTACCCTCAGATAGTATAAATTGATCAATAAGTTCTATATAACTCATTCAGCACACAGGATCCACGAGCTGTGCCAGTAATTAAGGCATGGAACTAATTCACAAAAGCAAAAATAACAAATATTCCACTCTTTATGCATGGGTTATGGGTTAGCAATGAAGCTACAACTATCTACAGTTTCCACCCAATATTCAGAGTATTTTTCTTAAATCAGAGCAATAAGTTTCATAAAAAATGCAGTTCATTTACAAGAAATAAAACTTATCAAAACCTTTTCAAATGGTCCTACAGCCTATTTCATTTGAGCACATTTATGGTTCCAAATAGACAGGATCCAGCAAACAATGGTCAAATCTTATTCATCATTTATCCTGTCAGTATAGTTAACAGAATAGGTTTACATTTATCTCAAAGAATCAAGACCTATTCATCTATTTGTCAAAGACTATTTCATTTATCAGTACTTATAGTTCCAATTAAACAAAATTATGGTAACTAGGAGGGTGCTCAGGCATTAAATGAAAAATAATGGGACAACAACAAAGGATGATATGATGACAGGACAAAAAGAAAGACCACAGAAAGTATTCCACATGACCTAGAAGGTGAGTGGTGGTGACAGTCACAATGACAGGACCAGGGAAGGCATTCACACAAGACCTAAAAGGTAAGGGTATTCGTGGTAGGAACATTAACATAATGGGGATAGTATTCATGCAGGACTAAGAGGGCAATGGTGTAAAGATAATAGCAATGGCAATGCTAAGGTACTCATGAATAGCCTGTAGTAATAACAAGCCTAGGTATGTACAATATGTGATCTGGGAAGAGATGAGCATAGTGGAAGTCAAAACAAAATAAAGCAAAACTAGTCTCATGCGACCTAAACAGTGACTACATGATGCAGTGACAACAATTATACAGGAACTATTCCTCCATATGAACTGAAATGATGGTAATGTTGAAATAGCAATACCAAGACCAAGAGAATACTCATTCATAATGAAATGACGCCTGCTTTAAAGCGTGACAGGAAGGATAATGATGTGATGATAACAATGAGAAACAAAGAAGGTACATTCATATGAAAAGAAAGAAGATGATCACTAATGAATAAGAAAGAAAGGTAAGGAAAATCTCATACATGACCTGGAAGATGACAGTGGGAAGGTACAAAAAGAAAGAAAATACTTGCATGTCCTGGAGACTGGTGGTGGTGAAGTCAGTGATAACAACATGATGAAGATGATACTCACGCATGACTTGAAGGGCAATGGTGGTTGAGGCTGGTTGACCAACACCATTATCGGCAGTGCATTTGTACTGGCCATTGTCCTCTGGCCTTGCCTTCACCACGGTTAGGTTAGCTCCATCTACTGGCCCAGGCAGACTTCCACCCTGAAGATAGCGAAAGAAACATTCTGTTTTCTATCTTTCATTTTCTAGCATCATCATTCAACCAAGACATTACCCGAAGATTATATTCTATAGGGACATCTTAAATCCTACACTGTAATGAGGATGATGATATGAGCTTTCTCATGTTTCATGCTAAGTTTCTGCTTGGCTATGATGGAGGTATTTCTATTATCATAAACTCTTAATGAAGGTGGTAAAATGTTATTGATATAGTATTGGAAGTGAGCAACAACAGATTTACTAAACATCATGCAAATCTCATTTAAATAATCAAGAAGTGATACTACAATATACCTGCCCGAGGTCACACCATAAGTGAAAAGTCACTTTTGGCGAGGCTGTATCATAGGAAGTACAGTCTCGTCAAAGAACTTCTCACTTCAAAAAAGTCCATCATTTCCCTACTACTAGAAGAAGTGCAGCCCTGGAACTGCAGGACCTCTTGGAAAGGGCCTCAGGTAACACCAAGACCTTTCCTAAGAAAGGGGTCTTGGGTAACACTAGAACCTTTTCTTAGAATGGGGTCCTGGAGCAATAGTAGTGACTTCTGAGTTAAAGAGTTAAATAATATAATTATGTGAGGCCTTAATGACTGATACCAATGATATGCATAATTTGGCAGACAACAAAACCTGTCACTTCAACATGGCTGGATCACTGGAATCTGCTTTTTGAGGTGGGCTAACCTGTAACTATCTCATCACAGTATTTTTTGGGGAGAAAAATTTCATGATTCAACAGAGATATTGCTGATATGATAATACAGAGCCAATAATCCAGTAAATAGCACAAACTTACTAAAATGGTACTGATGCTATGATGTAACACTAACTTCAGGATCTAGTAAACTAAATATAACTTAGTATTCTAAAACTAACCTTTAGGCTCCAGGTGATGTTAGGCATAGGGTTACCGGATGCATAACAGACAAGGGTAACTGTACTCCCCATTTTGATTATCACATCACTGCGGTTATGGGCTGGGTACACTGATGGAGGCACTGTAAGAGCCAAAGTCAGGTTATTAGAATACATACAATAATCATGTTAAGGACACCAAAGATGCAAAACACTGGTAGGAGTTATCACAGCATTACAAAATGAAATGAACATTCACTGAACAGGCAGAGATCAAGTAACAACTTCTTAATAAGGGTAATCACAGAGCCACTGTGTGTCATTGAAATATAGTGAGAAGAGAGAACCCATGATATATGATGAATGTTAAAAGTCCTTTATACAGCTAAAAAAAACATTCTTGAGATCATTTTCCTAATAAGGTAAGGGCTAATGTCACATACTCCACTAAATATATGCAATGAAGCAGCAAAGCTCTAAACTAATCGTGCTGCTGAAATGCTGCTGACACCAGCAGAAGGTGACCTACCATTATGAATGGCTTATCTTTATAATGGGGCTTACCTTTACAAGTGACTTACCTTTATATGAAGCTTACTGACATGAGTGGTTTACTTTCATGAGTGACTATGACTTGAGAGCTAATGATTAATGAGGGCATCCTCTTCTATCTTTCATTATCAGGTACATATCATACTTGTTCTTGAAGATATTAATGCTGGAACTGTCAATCACCCACTCTGGCAAAGCATTCTAAGAATTCATCATTTGGCCATCAAAGAATTTGTTTCTTTTCTTGGCTCTGTGCTTTGGCTTGGTGAGTTTAATTCATAGCCTGTGTATTCAGTCTTAGGTAACTATACCAAGTGAGAGGAAAAACAGCAGAATATGTCTGGTTGTGGACAAGGAGATGTGGTTTTGGTGCATTACTCATGAAGGATAGGAAATGAATGTGAGCGGATGCAACCGTTCTTTAACTGTTCCTGGCATTACCTTGCTAAAGCAGGAAACATCAATCAAGAATGATAAACAAAATCTATATCATCCATATGCAAAGGAAAGCCCTAAAATGTAGCATGCTTTTCTCAATATTAGTCTAGTAGGAATCTAAATGGACCAAATAAGGCAGGCAGACACCTAGTGTATGATAAATGTTTTTACTGGTACCCAGGCATGATTTCATGCATATATGTTGCTGACCGGGTGCCTCAGCAATTCTGTTGCAAGGGATCAGGTCATAGTAAGGAGAAATTTGAATGCAAAAGGATGAGGTGTGGCAGTTTAGAGTATATCTAGGGGAAATGAGGTATCCAGTGCATATGAAAACAGTGAATAACTTGTTGAACTGTCCTGAAAAGGGACTGGTGATCGGGAAAACCTTGTTTTAGGAAAGGGGCATACATAGGTACATGTAGGTGAGTGGGACTGGGGTCAGTAGGAACTTCTGTATTATGCAGTAACTGACAAGCATGCAAAGGAGAGACTGTTGGATGTGAATGTGCCGACAGGGGCAACTGGTGGGCTGTCTGATCATTTCTTGTAGGGAAAAAGATGATGAAAGTGAGTGAGCTAGGGAAGGAGGCTTCTATGCAGAGATTCCAAGGAAGAGTAGCATAAGGTTAGAGTAAATGAAACAAGGGGAATGGGGAAGAAGTGGAAAGCAAAGTGTATATGTTTGGGTGAAGTGTGGTATGAGGAGGCTAGGAGGTGAGTGTATGGGAGAGGGTAGTGAGTGGTAAGATGAGGAAGTAAACTTGCTAATGAAAGAGAAAAGAGAGGTACATGGGCATTACCCGCAGGGAAGGAGTATGAGTGATTGCAAGGTGTACAAGAGAAAGTGGCATGAGATCAAGAGGAAGGTGCAGGGGTTGAAGAAAAGGGAAAATGAGAGATGGTGCAAGACAGCATCAGCAAATTTCAGGTCGAATGAAAAAATGTTTGGAGGGTGAACAGTGTGAAGAGAACAAAAGAACGTAAGGGAGTACCAGTGAAAAGAGCAGATGTGGAAGAGGTAACAGGCAATGGAGAAGTCAAGAAGAGATCGAGTATGTATTCTGAAGAACTATTGAATGTTGTCCGATGATGGGGTGGCAGATGTGGGCTATTTGGAATAATATGGTTGGGGGAGAAGGTCATGGCAAATGATTTGGGAAAAAGAAAGGAGGTAGTGAAAGCCTTGCAGAACATGAAGCTTAGTAAAGTGACTAGACTGGATGGGATTGCAATAGAATTTCTCAAAAAAAAAAGGATGACAGTTTTGATGACTGGTTAATCAAGATTTTCAATGTATGTATGACCCAAGGTGATATGCATGAATAATGATGGAATTCCTGTACAGTGCCATTATATAATTGAAAAGAGGTATAGAAGTAAATTTGATTTATAAAGGTAAAAGTTTCTTGAGTATACCTGATAAGTTGAATGAGAAAATGGTGAATGAGAGAGTACACAGTATAATAGAAGGAGCCAAGCAAGGAGTTCTCATCCTCCATGAAGGTTCAGCTTGGGGTGTCAGAATGTTTAAAGATGCAACCAGGATGAGAAGGGAATTACAGGTAGTAGTCAACTTACGACCTATGCGACTTACAACTGACCACATTTACAACCACTTCCGTATGACAGTTTCAGGCAAGCTCCTGGCACTGCCAGGAGGCTGGGAGGCTAAGTGCTGGGGGCGCTCACATCATTCCCATGCCCCACACATAGCTCCCAGCACAACACACTTCCTCCTGTGTTTGTTTGTCTTTCACTTTGGAAATTTTTCTACAATATCATTAAACTGTATAATATA
>JAUUDW010401116.1:0-12854 GCA_032361385.1 Panulirus guttatus | reverse complement strand
ATCTTACGGAGAATGAAAGCAAAGCTTGGAGCCAGCAACCAAAAACACGCTTATCGAAGCAGCTTCCCTGAAAATTGCAATTAAATCCAGTGCATAGTTGCTGAGATATGGGCGCAGTCAGAGAAATGCAAAATAAGAGAAACGTATACAATAGGGCCAGTTTCCGGAAGAAGTGAAAAATTATTAATGATAATAGTAATAATAATAGTAATAAATGATGTATGATGAAATTAGAATATCCCTGATTTCGACCAACAATCGAAGAAAAATTGTTTCAGTTAGGAAAGATATAGGGTGGCAGCCTCGACCCCTAATTCAAGTTGGTTTTAAGGATCACTGTTAAGCCTACAGCCAAGATGAGTTCTAAGAGACAACGACTGACGATTAACTGGATCTGAAAGCCAGTGGCAAAAGGCAGGAGTAAACGACATCTTCATATATAATACGGATAAGATTTTCAAGAGGACTAGCTGGCAACACTAGGCCTCCAGGCTGTGAGCGCCAATCAGAGATGGGTCTGCCTAAGGCATCAACCTCGCTACCGAGAACCAGACAAGATTAGAAGGTTTCCTAGAAAACAGAAGCAAAATTAAGGCCATTAATAGGAAATTCTTCTATACGTACAAAACTGTTGATAATCCACTATCTTTTGATACCAAGAACAACTTTCTAGGGTGGTTATCTATGGAGGAGTTGCTCTCACAAAATGACCCTCGTAAAATCAAGAAAAGAGTAAAAAAAAAAAGTTGGGATCAGAGGCAATTTCAGGTGACAAAGAACAGCAACATACTCAGCTCAAACAATACTTCCCTTCTATATAGAGAGACATAACTGACAGTATATCTTTGTGATATATATACACGCATGTAGATACAGATTGATGAAGATTAAAAAAATAAGTCTTTTTCTCACAAGCAGAAAATCGATAATGCTAAGATATAATTGCGTGTTATGTGTGTAACTTATGTCTGCAGGTGTATATTGCTCTTCCTGATGATATGTAGGGGTTGTATTACTATATGCTTTATTCAATATGCTCTTAACTACAGTTTACAATACTCTATTTTCCTCTTACAACAGAAAATAAAGTAATGTGAATCTGAGTCTGAACAGACCCAGGATTTTAATGGAATTGTTTAAGACAGGCCAGTTACATTTTTTTTAACCTATAACATCTCTTCGCCTCAAATGTGATTTTGAATGTTTAAGTTGCTGATGAAATATTTCACGTTTTTTCAATAAATTAGCCCCGTTATACAATATATAAATTAGTAAACGGATCGGAGGAATATTTCTTTCACCTATTGATCATGAACCAAGCTGTTGTTAGCATTAGGAGATGTTCACACTTGAACAGAAAAGATCAAAGGCTCGATGTATGGATTACAGAGTTATGTAACATGCTAAAAAAAATGATTTATACCATATTTAGCAAAGATCCATAGGATGGAGTATTTACCTACCTACACTTGAGATAATGCTCTTAAGAGCCATTGATAGGTAAAAATCCACTGTATATAGTGTAATGATGTTATATAAGAGCTGGTATTATGTAATTTTCACTTGATAACGTTTAAAATCTCCCGCTGACGCGATCAGCTGGTACGGCGTCAGCTGATCCTTCTGGCATCTGGTGTATACTATTAGCGACTTTTGTTGAACGTTCACTGATATCCTATCTACGAAATATAGATCGAGCAATGATAAAGACAGTAATTAGAAACGTAATTCAGATAGAGGATGATCCATCTTTTATTAAAAATTAATCCAGTAGGAGTTTGACAGATGCTCTTTTCAGCTGGTTATTACTAGTTACAGAAATCCTCCGTATGAGATAACGGAAAAACATTGTCATAAAATCGCCAAAAAAGTTTATTCCAAGACGATAAGTGATTCAGGCGACTAGGCGACATCCTGTGACGTACAAGTATAAATTTGAGGTGGGGTTGTGAAGGACCACGAGTGTGTGTCGCCATCATCATCAAAACAAATGTGTGTGTGGCGGGCTGGACCCCGTGACTGACTAAAAGGAACTTTTTCTCTGTGATTCCGTGAATTTGACTGTGATTGAAGTCTGTCTTATGGATCAGTGAACGACATTCCTCGCAGTTATGCCTCCCAAAAACAGAAAAGTAGCCGTGATGGGTTACAGAAGTGTTGGTAAGATAAAAAGCAGGAGTGGACAATAAGGGTCTAGTAGTAGTGCCATCCTTGGTGTACCAGGGCCATTCTGTTGTCTGTGTCGTCCCAACAGACCAGCTGTTACCAGCTTACACTTACCCTTGTACAGTCAAGCTTGAAAGCTTACCTGTTATCTGCTAATATTTGAACTGCATGGCATCTGTTAGGTTAGGGTAGATGGGTTGAAGTTAGTTGGGAGGTTTTATCTTGGCCTCCACAGACTGACCCCAAGAACAATGTGACATGACTTTAAACGGACCATTCTCGTAGTTTATATGTTCATTTTAGGGATTGAAATGCATTTCAGTGGTCATTCATACTGCTGTGGACCATGTATTACCCTGTAGACCCCAAAGGAGCAGTTGGGCAGCTTATAGTTCTAGTTCGTGTATTGATTTAGAATACGTTTGGTTTGGCAGCAGTGATATAGGGTATTATATATTTTCCATGTGGCATGTTATTTGTAGATTTATTAACTATTCCTGTAGTTCTAAGGATAAAGTTCCGATGAATAGGCACCACAGAAATAACATGTACTTTAAAGAAATGCTTATAAGTGGGATCCTAATACGTAGTTGGAATGATTAAGACCAGGGAGCTTTATTAAGAGTTATATTTGTAGTCCTTCATACCTACATGAATGGGTGGGGATGGCTTTTATAATCAAGGAAGATGTGGGGTAAAGAGTAGATGAAACAGGAAAGATCAATAGAACTGAAGAAAACCTCAGCTGACTTCCCATAGAGGCTGAGATTTACCTTGACTTTCAGTTATATCGTGACACATAGTAATGACATTGTTGTCATGTTCCTTCACTTGTTTTGGGTGCATGTGGTCAGAGGAAGTAAACTCACTGAATGCAACAAATTCATTGAACAAGCGCTCTGACAACTGCATGCGAAGACCTTACCTTTCTGGATAATGTTCACGTATTTTTCAAATGAAATTGCAAATAGAATTAGATGGTTAGGAGAAGTTAGGTGAGGTTTTCATTGGGTCTTTTATTTTCTAGAAGTGTTTCAGTTCTAAGCTCATGTTCTTTGTGATTCTTGCAGCCCACCATGTGATCCCATATATTGTTTTAGGGGTTGAAATGTAGTTTAGCTCTGTATTGCTATTAGCAGTGGATATTGAGTGATTTTGTTTTGCACTACTAGTGTAATGTTCTTGTGTTTTGAGACATGATTTGGGAACATTATATTTTACTGAATGATTTTAGATAAAGTGATATTAGTGAGGGTTATGTAGGACTGTGGAAAAATTCCTGTTAGTTCTTGTAAAACTAAGTAATACTCTTACGAATTATTTATATAACAAACAAATCCTCACTCACTCGCTCTAATTGTAGGAGAAAAATACCAACATTAATTTCCTCTATTGCTACGGGTTGCATGGTGGCTCGCTGTTTCATCTGTTGACATCAGGTGCCATTTGCCTATTGCTCAGCCATGGGTGTGACTGGTATAGTTCTTTAGATGAAAATATTGATTATTAAGAAAAATTAATCTTGGCTGAGGTTTCATAGGACCTGTTGATGTTTTACAAGAGTATCACTTACTTGTACTTTGATTAACCCAACCATTTCCTTGATATACTACTGTCACTGAATTTGATATTGTTTAATAAAGTATAGTGCTCTAAATGATTTTCTGCTGCTGTTATTGTATTCTTCATTCATTATTCTAGCTTTGCAGAACAGAATGGTTAAACAATGCTTGTAGCGATATGAAGCTAAACCGATAGATTTCATCCTAAGGCTAAGATTGCACTCCCCAGTTGAAGGAACTTTTGCTACGTTTAAGGAATTCATTGATATGCTTTTCTTCCACATCCATAGGATACTCTTTTTGTGCCCCTAAACTGGAACATTTCTAACAAAAATATTGCTTTTTTTGGAAATGTCATGGTTATTTTCCTAACAATTAGGCACCTGTGGGCTAGTACTGGCAGCACTGCTAACATTGTTTCCCTTGCGTTGCTGAATTACTGGATTTATTAAAACTGTTATTCACTTTTGTTATACATTTAGGTTGCATAGTGCTGGCAACCCTGAGTATGTTGACTCCTGCTTCAGGGTTAGATGTGGTTAATTGCTTGACTTTTTTATGTAACACTTTCCTAGCATTTCAAGGTGGTGATGGGTATGATCTCTGGTGATCCCAGTAGACTTGATTAAATCATAATTGTTTTTTTTTTCACTCATCAGACTTGATATATAAATAGATGTGTACAGGAACATTTCTTCCATGGAAAAAGTTGATATATCCAGTAATAAAGTGAAAATAAAGGAAGTTAAATGGACAGTACAATGCGGTTTGATTCACTGGTTCCTATCTGCCAGCAGAATAACCTCTGTTAACAGGAAAGGGGTAAAGATGTAGTTTATGGTTACCAGAAATATAATTGTGGAGTATTCATGACTGTTTTGCTATGGTAGTATTTTGTCTGGAGAGGACAGCTAGACCTTTGGAGCATGTCTAATGTGATTTTTATTATCTTGTGATAAGTTCATAATGATTGTGAAGATTAAACAAAATATGGGGTTAAGGTAAAAGTAGATGAAGCACTTCAAGAGATCAACAGAACCTATTAAAACATACAACTTCCTGTTGTAGCCAAACCTTACTGTCGCTGTTATTTGAAATGTACTTTTTATGGTTGTCTGTGCCACACTCTTGCATTTAGGTTGGCATTTGAAAGAAGACTGTTTTGACTGTTCTCCCTTGAAGGTTCATTTACATACTCTTTTGAGTTATTTCTTTGCAACATTTGAAACGTACAATTTTCGCTGGATGAGGTTCTTGTGCCCCATTCTAAGGTGAGGGTAGGGCGGCAGTGGGACAAAAAGTGAATGAAACAAAGAAAGGGTCTTTGTTAATCCAGCAGCTCATAGCATGCGTCCCCTCTCTAGCTTGTCCTATGTGGCACTGGTGCACTCCTCAGACTGTGGTGTTGGAATCACCAGGGAGAGTTACCAAGTACTAATTTAGTGAGATCTGAGCACTTGGTAAGCTGATAGATGCGGAAATTCTGATGACACCCAACCACACAACAAAAAGCCCCATATTCCTCTGACTTTCTGCAGGTACTGCATATTTATGAAGCAAAATTGAATAGGGGAAGGAAGAAAAAAAAATCCTCTTCCATTTTGCCTACATGTTGTAGGAGACTAAGAGGAGCGGGAGTTGGGCACTGGAAACCTCCCTTCTTGTATTTCACTTTCTTAAAGACTGAACAGAAGAAGAAGCCAAGCGAGGAGTGCTCATCCTCGCCAAAGGCTCAGGCCTGGGTGTTGATATGTGTGTAGATTTTACCAAGATTAGAAAAACAGAGAGATTGGCCCTGAATGAAACAAATCTAGCTCAAGGGTAAAGGTGAATAATTGTTTGGGAATGTCTTAGAGTTAAATGCAAGGATTGGTGTGAGGGCAAGAGTTAAGGAAGGGGTAGCAATACTGGTCAAGCAGGGGTTTTGGGAATGTGTGAAAGAGTGAAGGAAAGTAAGCTCCAGACTTATGAGGGTAAAGATGGAAGTGGCTATCTAGAGATGGGTGATTATCAGTGCTTATGCACAAGGCCATGAGAAGGAGGGTGATGAGAGGTAAGTGTTATGGGAGTAGCTGGGTGAGTATGTCAACAGTTTTGATGCTGGAGTACAGGTAATAGAGATGGGTGATTTAGAAATGAGTGAGTTATGTGGCAATTGAGGGTATGATTGTTTGACATGATATATTTAGTGAGGTCAATTGGAATAGTGAACAGCTTGTGGAGTTATGTGTAAAAAAAGGTCTCGTGATTGGAAATACCTGGTTTGAAAGGAGGGCCATGCATAAGGATACGTGTGTGAGTAGAGTAGATGTACAGTGGATATTATTGGAGTATGTACTAATTGATAGGCGTGCAAAAGAGAGAGTCTTAGATATGAATGTGTTATGAGGGGTAGCTGGTGGGATTTCTGACCATTACCTGGCAGAGATAGGGTGAAGATTTGTAGGTGTTTTCAGAAAAGAGGGAACAGTTTGAGTGAAAAGAGTGTGGTGAAAGTAGGGGAACTTGTAAAAGGGAGATGCATGAAGAAATATCTGGAGATATTGGATGTAGAACAACAGAAGTTGAAAGTAAACGAGGCAGGGGAGTGGGTGAGGAATAGGAGATATTTAGGGAAGCATAGCTGACATGTACAAGAAAAGTGTGCGGTATGCGGAAGGTGGGAGGTAGGCAGGTAAGAAAGGGTATTGAGTGGTGGGTTGACAAAATAAAGTAATTAGTGAAAGATAAAAGAGAGGTGTATGGGTGCTACTTGTAAAGAAAGAGTTCAAATGATTGGCAGTTGTACGAGAAAAAGTGGTAGGAGGTTACGAGGAAGGTGTATGGGTTTGAAAAAGAAGGCAAATGTGACAATTATCAGTCATTTTCAGGGAGAGTAAAATGTTTTAGAAGGAGGTTAACAGTGTGAAAAAAAGATGGGAACATTAGGAAAGGGGCAAATGGGGAAGTGGTACCAGATAGTGACGTGCAGAGAAGTTAGAGTGAGTATTTTGAAGGATTGTTGAATGAGTGTGATGATAGGGTGGCAGATATAAGGTGATTGGGTTAGGAGGTGTGCAACATGAGAGTCATGTAAAGTGAAGAGAGAAGAGGTGGTAAAAGACTTGCTTCAGATGAAATATGGCAAGGTAACTAAAGTGGATGATATTGCAGTTGAATGTCTTCAGAAAGGGATGGCTGTGTTCTTGATTGGTTAGTAGGATTTTCAGTGCATGCATGGATCATGGTGAGGTGCCTAAGGATTAGGGGAATGCATGTATAAAGGCAAGGGGAACATAGGTGAGCATTTGAACTACAGAAGTATAAGTTTGTTGAATGTACCTGAAAAGTTGTATGGGAGAGTGACGATTGAGAGGGTCCACTCATGTGCAGAGCATTGGACTGGGGAGGAACAATGTGGTTTCAGGTTTGTAAGGGATGTGTGGATCAGATGTTTGATTTGAGGAATGTGTATACGACATACTCAGAGAAACAGAAGGGTTTGTATGTTGCATTTATTGATGTGGAGAAAGCTTATGATAGGGTTGGTAAAGATGCCTTATGGAAGGTCTTATGAATATATAATGTGGTAGGAAAGCTACTGGAAGCAGTGAGAAGTTATTTCAAGAGTGTAAGGCATGTGTATGAGTAGAAAGAGAGGAGAGTGAGTGGTTTCAATTTAAGGTTGGTTTATGGCAAGGGTTTGATTTCACCATTATGTTTAATTTGTTTATGAATGGGGTGATGAAGAAGGTAAATGGATGAGTCTTGGAAAAAGACCCAAGTATGCATACTTTAGGGGATAAGGGGGCTTGGGAAGTGAGTGATATGTTTAATGATGAAACAGAACTCGTGGCAGATTGGAGTGAGAAACTGCAGAAGTTGGTGGCTAAGTTTAGGAGAGTGTGAAAGGAGGAAGTTGAGAGTAAATGTGACTAAAACTAAAGTATTAGGTTTAGGAGGGCAGAGTGACAGGTAAGTTAGGGTGTGAGCCTGAATTAAGACAAGTTGTAAGATGTTGACTTATGTAGACCTCTTCACTCCCAAAGTCTTTTCTCTCCTTCTGTTATATGCATCTTCATTAAAGGACTTAAAAACCCACAGATGCCTTCTGCAATTAGAACCTGTGTAACAACTTACATCTCTTTTTTCTAAAATTATATGCTCGTAGTTTCTTAAGAAGCTGTATATATAAAGGCTCACTGCCTAAAAGCACTATGTGGAAGACGTAACCTTGGCTCCCTTTCCATTTTTGCTGTCTCCTGTATGCCGTCCCAGTTGTACCACAGCATGTATTGATACTATTGGTAAGGGAACCTTGTTGCTAAAGGTCTCATTCAGTGTATCAGGCCCTCCACAGCATGCTTATATCAGTCACTTTGTGGGGGTGGGGGCCTTACAAAAGTTTGTTGAATCAGACCCAGAAATTACCCATTTCAGAAGGCATGGGCCTTTGCTTGCTAGCTTTTCTGTTTTGTTACATGAGAAAGGCTACTAACACTGTCGCTACTTACAGATTTACATTTCAGGAACCCCTTTTCGTTGGATGAGGAATCGATCTTGTTGCATTCCTTTCCCCTTCAACACCCCTGAGGTCCTTCTTTACTCCTTACTTTTTTCCTAAAGCAGGTTTTAGGTCTTTTACAGTTCAACACTTTTTGTATGCAGTTTTCTGCTGATGCTTTTATCAAAATGTTCTGTTTTCTCTCAGCTGTAAATTTGAAAGCTTAATGGCCAAGAATGATGAGAATCATGCTATGTTTGAACATAAGAACTTCCTCAGTTTTCATCATGATCTAGATTTGTTGAGGCTCTGCCTTAACCCTAGATATCATGTAAAAGAGTGAATCAACCAAGTAATGAATAAAACAATTAAATTATGGCCACCTGTATACAGCTCCTCATTCTGAAGTTTTAAAAGACTCATATTCCTGTGCCCATAGCATTAAAGTGGTGACTTTTATTCTAGCCAGTCAGAAGAACCTCTCACTGGAGGATGTTGTTTACAGAGGCCTTTGGGATTTCACTTATTATTCCCAAAGTGATAAGGGATCTCCCTTCTCCCTTACTCATTGGCTTTGTCTGCAAGGAGAGTTAGCTTTTCTTAAGTTCAAAAAATTCTTTTATCCAAGCATTAAATGTAGCCAATATATAGAGGTGTATTAGCATACTGGTATTACTGTTCACTCTCATTACACTCTCAGCACAAGATGTGGGTACAGTTTCTTGTCATTGCAGGGTTGCCAAATCTTTATAAGTCTTGTTCATGAATTGTCACTCTTCCTCTTTAAGAACTCAGAACTAAGCTAACCCATCTCACTTCATGCTTGGAAACTACTAAAAGTGACAAAAGGAGTTAATGATTTTTTTCTCATTTTATTGGTTTGTATATTCTTTTTCTTTTTTACAGGTAACATAACTGTTGTGTCGGAACTACTGAAATCAGGCTGCAGAAAAATTGATGACAAAAACAATTATGGTCAGACTGCTCTTCATATAGCAAGTAGGAAGGGTTTCATAGAAATTACCAAGATGCTTTTGCAGTTCATGGCATGTGTTGAAGTTCGTGATGAAGAGGGTGTAACAGCATTACACGTAAGTCAGTTTTCCATAAATATCTCTAGTTCAGTTCATATTAGCTTTTTCATACTTTTACCTGGAAATTTTGTCTGTTATGTCTTATATTACTGTTTATGATTAGGAACCCTCATAGAAACATCTCATAGAGCAACAGTTCACAACAGTGACAATCAAAAAATAGTGTACAACTTTTCAGATTGACAATAAGGCCTTACAATAGTAACAGATTTGAAAAGAATTAATATTTTGGTTTTACCTTTTCAGATTTTTTTTCCATTGATAATGAAAAGTTTAAAGATATTGTAAGGTTTTTTATTCATAATGCCATTTATAGTGATGCTAAAGTTAATATTAACTTTTTACCCCACAAGTGCAGGGGAAAATAATTTAGAATCATGTTGCTTGGTTTACATTCAAGTGATATTCTTAGTTTATGTAAATGAGAACTGCTTGACCTAAAAACATTAAAAGACATTGTGCTGTAGAATGAAACAGTACTATAAAAGATACTGATATTACATGTGTAGGTAGATAGATTTACTTTTATGGTAGATAGCACATCCATCTGTACCACCTATTTTCTAAATCATTTTTCTGAATATTGTTTTTCATGCTTGCATACCATTTGCTCTTTTTTTTTTAAGAAAAAAAGCTGTTAAGTACAATATACCAAAACCAGAGCCTCCCATCCACAACAAGGCACCACTGATGCCCTAGTTCAATGCACTGATAGTACTTTTTTTTTCTTTTTTTTTCTTTTTAGGCTCCAGTCATGAACAAAAGTCCACATCAAGGCCAGGCCTTAATTGAAATATAGAGATAATTATGAAATGGAAAAAGACAAGACAAGGAAAAGTACTTATGAATCTTTGAGAGTGAAAGACCTGGCTTTTGAAATGTGCCACATTACAGTTATTAGAAAAAACATTAGAAGGTAGAGTTCCAATTATTCGACGTATTGGGAAAGAAGCAGGTATCAAAACGACCCACCCTTGAGTTGCTGATAGCCACGCAATAATCATGTAACGCAGCAGCTTGCCGACTATTGCATGGTCTAGCTAGTGGTGGGGGCACCAGTTTGTAATAGGATAACATTTGACTCAACAATGTCAAGTAAGGATACGGAGCTAGAACTAGCCCAGATGTGAGAGCAGTACTCCATACAAGGATGAATCAATCCCTTGCATAAACGGAGCAACTGTTCAGAAGAGAAGTTTCAACATCTAAACAGGACAACCAATTTCTTAGAGGCAGACTTAGCTATTCCCATAATGTGGGGTTTCTAAGAAAGAGTGGATGTTACAGTAATACCAAGTATGTTCATTGAGTCAAGAGTTGGACCTACAGAACCATCAAAGTACAGACGAGAGTTGTGAGGAGTTTTCGATAGAGAGATGGGCAGAAATTGGGTCTTGGAGGCATTCAACTTTACAAGATTTTGTGTATCCCACTAAGACATCCAGTCCAAGTCTGAGTTTATTGAGGAAGTTGCGTCAATACAAGATGCAGATCGAGTGAGAGAAGAGGAAACAGAATTGAAGGATGTGGATGAATGCAGTGTTGAGTCATCAGCGTATGAGTGCAATGGATTATTTGTGGAGGGGAAATCATTGAAAAAAAGGACAAAAAGTGTAGGGGACAGGATAGACCCTTGTGGAACACTGCTGTTAATGGAGAAATGGGAGGAAGCTGATCCATCAACAACCACAGAGATAGATCAGCCGGAGAGGAAGCAAGACATCAAGGAACAAAGTGAGGGAAGGAAGCCAAAAGAGGGTAGCTTAGAGATGAGACCCCACTGCCGCACCCTGTCAAAAGCCTTAGATATGTCAAGGGCAACTACACTTGACTCCCCAAAATCTATCAGTGATGATGACCTGACATTAGTAATACAAGACAAAGTATCCCAGGTGGATCTCTCCTTAGGGAAACCAAACTGGTGATCAGAGATAAGACTTTGATTTTCAAGGTGTTTAAGGATATGAGAGGTTAGGAGGGATTCCAATACTTTGGAAATAGTAGATGTCAAAGCAACAGGATGATGGTTAGAAGGGTCACAACAGTCACCCTTCTTAGGGATGGGATGTATCAACGCATGTTTCCAAGGAGAAGGAAAAGTTTTGGTTTTTAAATAAAAGGGGATCAGATGAGCAAACACTGGTGCAAGTTCAGAGGCACACTCTTTCAGTACACAGGGATGGATGCAATCAGGACCATCAGCCTTGCTTGTGTCCTGAGAAAGATGCAGTTTTCGGACAGTCTGAGACGAGATCACAGGAAAAGGCATAGGATTAGTAAGAGAAGCATCAGGGGATGAAGGAATATTAGTCATCCAAGGTGGAGTGACAGGAGAAAAAGGAACCAAAGAGAGTTGCTTTGTCAACGGGAGAGACAGCTATATTACTGTCAGAACGGAAAAGTGAGGGAAAGGTAGAGCGACAGAAGCTGTTAGAGATGCCCTTAGCTAAAGACCCGAAAGACCTATCAGTAAATGACAAGGAGAGGTTATCACACTACCTTTGAATAAAGGAACACTTCGCCTGACAGATAACGTGCATGCAGTGATTACGGGCAGTGATAAAAGCAATATGGGAGCCAGAGGAAGGACTGGTTTTCCAAGCCCGATATGCCTGATCCCTTGCTGAATGGCCTCAGAACAGGAACGGTTGAACCATGGATTGGATGAAGTAGTAATCTTGGAGGAAGATGGGAT
Organism: Panulirus guttatus; assembly: GCA_032361385.1. Classification (NCBI taxonomy): domain Eukaryota; kingdom Metazoa; phylum Arthropoda; class Malacostraca; order Decapoda; family Palinuridae; genus Panulirus; species Panulirus guttatus. Next base: position 854 of record JAUUDW010401116.1, on the reverse strand, counting down.
AAATGCTTCAATTCTTGCAAGAATATCCTCTGTTATGTGTTTGGCAGAGACAGAAGCATCACCACATAAGAGACAGTAATTTACCCAGGGAAAATCAGAAAAGAAGTTACTTAAGTTATTCCAATCAGCTTTTTCAGGTGCCAGTATTTACGCTTAGAAGGAGTTGCTGGAGGGGGAGGTGCCATTAGTATAGATACATTTATGAGAGTATGATCAGATGAACCAATTGGGGGCTAGATTGTGTATTTACAGCGAGATGGACTAGAGGTGAAAAACAAATCCAGAGTATTAGGAGAGTGGTCACAGTGGTCAGGTATATGGGTAGGTTTGGTGATAATTTGCTCTAAATCACCGAGAATGGAAAATGTGAGGTTTTCAATCCCTCCTCCATCTCTAGTAGAGGAATTCAACCATTCCCTATGGTGAATGTTGAAATCCCGAGGTAGAAGATCTCAGCTTGTGGGTGAGAGGATGTCACAGTCTCATGGCAGTAGTTTAGACAGCTGAAGAAGGATGTAAAACTTGTAAAATTTGGAGAGCAGTAGGCGAAACAGAGGACAAGTGTGGTAGTAGGGAGACAGACTTTGAGCCACATAACATCAAAGTTCGAAGACTCATGGCCCTTAAGGTGTGCAACAGGTGTGTTTATGTTGGAGTAATCACAACCACCACCTTTGAAACGGAAATGCGAGTGGAGATTATAGTTAGATATGAAAAAGGGACTAGTGAGAACATCATTAGAAAACTGTGACTCACAGAGAAGTAAGAAATTAGGACAGGTATTAGACAGATGGTGTTCAACTGAGGAGAGGTTACTAGAGAGACCACGAATGTTGGTATAGTGAATAGAAAAA
>JAUUDW010401005.1:0-12855 GCA_032361385.1 Panulirus guttatus | reverse complement strand
CTTTCGACTCAACTCTGTCAAGTAAGGAAACAGAGCTAGAACCACCCAAATGTGGGAGCAGTACTCCATACAAGGACAAATCAATCCCTTTTATAAATGGAGCAACTGTTCAAGGGAGAAAAAGTTACGACATCTAAACAGGACACCCTGTTTCTTAGAGGCAGTCTCATATTGTGATATTTCCAAGAAAGATTGGATGTTACAGTAATACAGTAATCTGAAAAGTTGCACAAAAAATATAAAAGAAATTTTCTTTTAAAAACTAACACTTATCCATTTCTAGTTAAGGAAGAACATATGATCTACCAGATTGGTCAATCCTAATTACACAGGTTGAACCTCTGTAATCCGTCATCCTTGGGATTTGACCACTGCTGGACCTCAGAAAATGCCGGAAAACAGACATTGACCTCTAAGGACATCCCTATTTAAACATCTGCCTTACCCCTAGTCTTGCCAGCTCATTCCACATACATATTGCTGTGTTATCAAAGGTAGAACAGAATTTAAAGCATGAAATAATACAACCAATAATGCCTCCAAACAAGGTTCTGCTGTGGGGTGTGTCAAACAATTATATGAAATCAAAAATATTTTACACGTTGAATCGAGGCCAAGAGAGTGAAACCACATCTACACATCGGGCTGTTCCCTCATCAGGAAAAGTCTGTCGTGCATGCCTGTGTTGTTGTCCACACTGTTCACTGTTGAGGTGGTTGAGCAGTTAAGTTGTACAGTAACCAGTAGGTGGTCAGCAGGCCACGAGTGTGGTATCACCATGCGCAGCAAAGGTGAAAGGAAAAACAGTAGCGCTGTGTAGCATATTGATTGCTGTGTGCGTAAAAAAGAAAAAAAGAATAGTGCAGAAAATTATATGGTGTAAAGAGTGGTAACTTCTTGTGGCTGGCAGGGCCCTTGCTCCAGACCCGGCATCAAACCACCAGGCAGTCTGATTTCGCTCAACTACAGGCAAGGGCAATCTGCTGATTTGCCCGTTGAAGTTACCACAAAGTGTCTGATAACGGACTTAACACCCATGCCCACTGGGCATTGCTTGATAGTGTGGATGCTCCTTTATGGTGTGCTCACACATGAAGTAATTTTCAAACCATTCAAGAAAAAGTTTAGTTGTCATGCACCCTTCGTTAGTACCACGGTAGATAAGTGGAAGAATTGTCATTCCTTTAAAGTTTCCAATTTTAAACTTTCCTTGCTTTCATTTTCTGCAAAAAGATTTAAAATCTGCTCCTTTTGTTTCTTCAAGTCATACACAGTTGACGATCCAATCTCATAGTACTCACACAAAGTCTTTACATAAGTTCCTATATCTAATTTTCTCAGTAACACCACCTTTTCAAACATTGATAATGATTTATGCCTACGCTTATCAGCACTGTCACCATCTTATGCATCTCTTGGTCTCTTGGATGACATCTTGAAGGGCTAAAATACAGCTAAATATAAGAAATTGACAGGACTGTTAATTAGCTTGGCTGCAATGTAAACAGATTTTGGCACCTTGTCGCTGCTAACTTGCTAACAGCGCCACACTGTTGATTAGAGAGGTACAGCCTGTACAAGTTACATGAACTTAACTTTATGGAACTTTTTTTCATACGATTAAGTGCAGGAAAGCTATTTAAGCATTATTTTTTCCTATGAATTGGGAATTTGTAGTTTAAGGAAAGCAAAGTACTTAACATATAAATTAGGGCAGCTTGGGTGCAGCTGAGATTGATTATAGCATTTCAAGAGGAGAATTTTCTTATGCAGCTCTCCAGGACACATACTAGTTACTCTTTTGCTTGCTTGTATTTAACGTGACTATGAAATTATTTGTTGTATTTACACCAATCTCACTCTCTGAATTGAATAGCTGTGTTATGGGAACTATACAATGGAGGGCAATTGAGGGTTTAGCTCAAATGTTCAGATTTCACAAGCTCATAGCTAGCTTTTTATGAAACATTCTGAATTGTTTTATCAACAGGTGTAAGTTGGTGCAACTTTCATCTCCAATTTTTCAGGTATCGCGAAGGCTTGTCAAAACCAAGTCCAGAGGAATACAATTGTATTAGGGCCTCCCGCCTTACTGATATTGCTAAATGGTTTGCTGAACAGGTCATTGATGGAAATTCTGTTATCAAGGTAAGGAATTTTATTGTAAAAGATAGTATTATTAGTAACAAAATATATATAAGATTTTTTTTTTTTAAACATTACCTTTCCCACCTTCACAGTTTCATAATAGGAACCAACAAACATAGGTCTTATTTACATACAACTAGCCTTTAGTAGTTGCCACCTATAAAGTACCAAAACCAGTATCAGTCATCCACAATTTTTTATAACAAATTTGTGGTCCTTTTCTTGTCACAAGATTTATTTGCTTCACAGACATTCTCTTGCCATCTCTTGTTTGCACAGTCATTTTGAAATGTTATCATGATAGAATCCATCAAACCTATGGCCCCAAGTCCTCAGCATTATAGGATAATAAGAATCTCCAGGTTTCCACCTGACTCTACTGCCGTTGAGAGGGAGGGTTCAGATGGTAGTAGTACCAGATCTACCAACAATCTTTTCCACTCTAATAGACCTACCTCTTTTTATGTTCACTGTGCACTGTTGAACACCATCTGTCTAGTACCTTTCTTAATATCTTGCTTCTGTTTGAGACCTAATTGTCTAATGATGTTTTCACAAGCCCCTTTCTCATTTTGACACCTTATTGTGTAATGATGTTCTCACAAGCCCCTTTCTCATTTTGAGACCTGATTGTGTAATGATGTTCTCACAAGCCCCTTTCTCATATCCAGCCATAATCTCTGCTCACGATTTCAGTTCCGAGGTGGTATCTGTGCTAATTTCTACAACATACGTGTGATAAGCTTCAAGGATCTTAAGTCCCCAAACTTTGATGTTATCTGGCTCAAGGTCTGCCTCCCAATTATCTCTGCTCTACTTTGTTTTGCCAACTGCTTCCCTAATTCTACACATTTCATATTTTTCTTCGACTCTCTATGCTCATGCATGAGGCTGTGACATCCTATCACCCACAAGTCGGGATCCTCTACCAAGGGAATCTCAACGTTTAACATTAGGAATGGTTGAATTTCCCCCATACAGATGATGGAAAATTGAAGCCCTCACATTCTCCGTTGTTGGTGATCCTATCTATATATAATTCTGACTCCTGTTTCCACTTGGAACTCTCTTGAGGGGGTGGCCACAGCAGTAGAGTCTCCATGACAGTTGAACAGCAGTGCCTCTTCATAGCATTTATTTCCTCCCCTTAACAGGCCACTAGCAGAGGGCAACTCTAGTGCAGTATTTGCAGAGCCTCTTGCGTAATGTTCCTACTGATTACTTCTACCTAATGCTCCTGCCTAATGTTCCTGCCCACAACATTCACACAATGCTCCTGTCTGAATACTCCTACCTACTACTTCTATCTATTGCTCCTACACTTTTGCCAAAAGGCCGGGCTAGCACGTAGTGCTCACTGCAGGAAAATCTAAAGTTACCAGGAATGAGCTGTATGAGTTAAGTTTTGTCAAGTGTTATGTATGACCCACACCACTCATATCCCTAACTACTGTGACAACTCTTAGTATTCTAGATCTGTTTTTCATGCCTAATCCTTTGCACTGTAGCTACAAAATCTCACCCCCAATTGGTTCATCTGCCCACACTCTCAAATATATCTATTTTAACAGCACCTCACCTTACAGCAGCCCCTTCTAAACGTAAATATTGGCACCTCAACAAAGCTGACTGGACTATCTTACGAAAATACTTTTCTTACTTTCCTTGGGTAAATTACTGCCTCTTATGTGGTGATGTCTCTGTCTCTACCAAATGCATAGCAGGAAAATCTAAAGTTACCAGGATTGAGCTGTGTAAGTTAAGTTTTGTCAAGTGTTATGTATGACCCACCCCACCCATATCCCTGACCAGTGTGACAACTCTTGATATTCTACATCTGTTTTTCATCCCTAATCCTTTGCACTGTAGCTACAAAATCTCACCCCCAGTTGGTTCATCTGCCCACACTCTCATAAATATATCTATTTTAATGGCATCTCACCTTACAGGAGCCCCTTCCAAAAGTAAGTATTGGCACCTCAACAAAGCTGAATGGACTAACTTACAAAAATTCTTTTCTTACTTTCCTTGGGGAAATTATTGCCTGTTATGTGGTGATGCCTCTGTCTCTGCCAAATGCATAGCTGAGGTTATTGTTGCATGAATGGAAGCATTTGTCCCCTCATCCTTCAAGACAACCTCTTCTTCCAGTCCATGGTTCAACTTCTGCTCTGAGGTTAATCAGGCATATTAGGCTTGGAAACACTGTCCTTCCCAATCAGCATTTATCACTGCCCTTAATCATTGCACATACACTATGCTTGAGGCAAAGAGTTCTTTTATTCAAAAGAAGTATGATAACCTCTCCTCTTCAACCACTGATAGGTCTTTCTGGTCTTTAGCTAATGAGATCGCTAACAACTTTTGTCATTCTACCTTTCTCTCACTTTTCTGTTTTGACAGTACTATAGCTATCTCCCCCATAGACAAAACAATTTCTTTGGTTTTCATTTCTCCTCTACCTCTACCATGGATGACTTTAACATTTCTTCATCCCTTAATGCTCCTCTTACCAATCTTATGCCCCTCCCTTTAATCTCTTTTTAAACTGTCCAAAAAGTGCTTCTCCCTCTGGACACAAGTAAAGCTTATGGACCTGATGGCATCCATCCTCATGTACTGAAAGAGCGTGCCTCCAAACTTGTACCTGTGCTAGCTAGCTGTTCCATTTCTGTTTAGAAACCAGAATTTCTCCTTCTTCCAGGAAGTATGCATTGGTACATCCCATCCCATAGAGGTGTGACCGTGCCAATGTCTTTAACTATGGTCCTGTTGCTTTGATATCAAATGTTTCCAAGGTCTTTGAATTCCTCCTAAACTTCCCATAACCTCAGACATCTTGAATCTCCCAATTTTCTCTCTGATCACCAGTAAGGCAAGGTCCACTGATGATATTCTTTCCTATCTTTCTAATGTCTGGTCATTATACCTGAAAGATTTTGGGAAGTCCTGTGTAGATGCTGTTGGTATATCCAAAGCTTTTGACAGGATGTGGCATTAGGGTCTCATCTTGAAGTTCCCCCTCTTTTGGCTTCTGTCCCTCACTTTGTTTCCTAACATCTAGCTTCATCTCTGGCCAATCTATTGGTTGTTGATGGATCAGCCTCTCCCCCTTTCTCCATCAACATCAATGTTCCTCAAGGTTCTGTCCTATCTCCCACACTTTTTCTCCTTTTTTTCAACAATTTCCTTTGTTATACAAATAACCAAATGCACTCATATGCTGATGAATCAACACTGCATTCCTCCTCGTCTTCCAATTCTGCTCCTCCCACTCGATCTACATCTCGTCTCGACACAGCTTCCTAAATAAACTCAGACTTGGTCAGGATTTTTCTGTGGGGTTGACCAAATCTATGGTTAAGTTTAATGCCTCCATCTCTCTATTGAAAATTCCTCAACTTTCCTCTCTCCTTTGACAGTTCTATAAGTTAACCTCTTGACTCAATGAACATATGTAGTATTACTGTAACGTCCATACTATCTTGGAAATCCCACGTTATGGAAATAGCCAAGTCTGCCTCTTAAGAAATTGGGAGTCCTGTTTAGATGTTGGAATTTCATTCCTTCAAAACAATTGCTCCATTTATACAAAGGATTAGTTTGTCTGTACTGCTCTTACATCTAAGGTGGTTCTGCTCAGCATCCTTACATGGCAGAGTTGAGGCAAAAGTATTCCAACTTACTAACTCTCCCAGGCTGACTTCAATACTTGAATCACTTGCCCTGTGCTGCAGTGTTAGTATGCTTTCCCTCTTCTTTTGGTGTGCCTTTGGTTTTTGCTCCTGAGATTAGGCTGTTTGTCTGCTTCCACCATTAGATAGACCACACAATGTTCAGCAAGCTGCTGCATCATATGATTACAATGTTGCTGTAGGCAACTCAATGGTGGGCCATTTTGATGACTGTTTCTTTCCCCTTACCTCAAAACTACCCTCTCATGTCTCTCACTAACTGTCACCAGGCTATTTTTAAAAGACAGGTTTTTTGACTTGGTTTTTCACTCCTTCTAGTATTTGTAAATACTTTTCCTTTTCTCGTCTTTTTCCCTTTCTGTAACCTTTTTATATATATCAATTATGGCCTGGTCTTAATATGGACTTTGACCTGTTACTGGAGCCTCCAGTGTAAAATGAAATAGGTATGCATACTTTTTCATGGCAATGACATATAAATGTTGTTGTATTATACTTGTTGCAGATTTGTGAAGGGAGTGAAGAAACTTCAGGAGGGTTGACTTTTGAGCCAATGAAGCACTCAAGCCCCCCTGTGGATGAAGTACGTGCACTTGAACAGCTCTCATTACAGCCTAAGCCTGAGGTAAGAGTCATATATATGCCATGTTAAAGCTCAGGTATACAATATGTAATGATCTGCTTTGTATATATAGTCTTATTTATTTAGATTAATAAAACTGTCTTACCAAAAAATCTCATTCTCATTACAGATTCGTAAGCTAGCTATTAATCATAATAGATGAATTGAATGCTGTGGATAACATATTTTTAATGATCTCTTTTGTTTTAGAACTGGATATATGTCTGTCATTTTAGTGGTTAGATAACAAGATTTTGAAACTGTGTGTAGGTAATTGTAGCGATTTTTTTTCATACATGATCGCTGTTTTCCATGTTAGCGAGGTAGTGCTAGGAACAGACGAAGAAAGGCCACATCTGCTCACATCCATTCTCTTGCTGTCATGTGTAATGCAACAAAATCTCAGCTCATTATCCACAACCAGGCCCTACAGAACTTTCTATGGTTTATTCCAGATGCATCACTTGCTGTGGTTCAGTCCATTGACAGCACATTGACCCCAGTAAAACACATCATTCCAATTCATTCTATGCTTAGGATAGGGGAGAAAGAATTCTACATCTGTATTCCATGCATGTTGTAGAAGGCAACAAAGGGGGCAGGGGTGGGGGGCTGGGAACCTCCCCTCCTTTTATATCAGTTTCTGAAAGAGGGAACAGAAGAAGGAGCCAGGCAGGGAGTGCTCCTCCTCCTTGAAGGCTCAGGCAGGGGTGTCTGAATTGTACAGATATGTAATGAAAGTTTTGTAGAGTTCAGTGAAGCAGCATAGGTCATTGTTGGAGTGGTAAAATTCAGCTTGTCTGAGTGAATGGATGTTTTGTTTTACCTGATTTATTCTGGGGAGTTAATAGTTGTAAAGAGGAACAGCAAAAATTGAATATTGTTTTCATTAGTATCTTTTGGTACAATAATTCAGAAAGGTATTGATCAAGTGAGGAAAAAGGATAATATCTTTTGGCCCGGCAACAATCTGTGGTTACCATATCTTTAGCGTTTGATTGAATGATTTAAGAAACCCTACAGATACCTTTTGTCTTTTTAGCTGCATTTACTTCAAGCAGGAACTAATTGCTCCGTATGATTTATATGATAATCCAGTTTGGAATGGTCTTAAGACTACTGCAAAGATTACCTTGCTTTAAGACAAAGGCCACTTACCAGAAAAGGGCCTTACAAAAAATGGCTATCAGCTGGATAAAGGCTTTTGATAGATTAAGCAAAAGTGAAGGTAAAACAACTGAGTGACAAACAGCTGATAAAGTAAAGATAGCAGTAATTGGAGAGTGTGACATAAGGAAATAATGCAGGATGAAAGCATGACAGTATTGCTACAAGTGAGGAAGTTGATTGGTGTTAAACCAGTTGTCATCACTTACTCTTGAAAGTGCTACCATGGCTCTTTCTTTTCTTAGCCTGACATGGATGCAAGGGTATTGGACAAAAACACATAGGAAAGTTTTCCATCAGTCATATCAACTATCCCTACTACTGCCAATGACTGAATGCCGGTAGTTAGTTAGTGACATACAAAGTCAGTGATGCTTCAACATTGTATAAAAGTGTACCAATAGATGGCATTATTCCATCTTGATTCCTCCTTTGTTTGGTCAGCAATTAGACTGCATATGTTTTGGCTTTGGAGATTTCACCTCAGTGGCAGTTTAGAAAAGCAGTTACTTATAAGCCTTTTATTTTGTTACAGTTGAAATATTGTACTTAAGTTTTGCCTTACTTCTCAGTCATGCCAAAGAGTTCCCTAGATCATGTACATTTTAACACAAGCTGTATAGTGACTGTTTACATCACCAACAGTAGCTGAATCCAGTTTTCTTCTGTGGACATGCTTCAGCTACCTAATTTAAAAAAAAAAAAACAGCTGTCCATTGTTGTTTTCACTGGATCTAACTATAGCCTCTGAGGCCATTTTGCTTTATCTGTACTGTAACATGAACTTGCCTATTGCATGTCTGATGGACAGTGAATCTCCTAACTTTTGCTTCATTTGCTTATCTAATTCTTCAGATATTGGCATATTCTTTGACTGTTTCACCTTCTTTGACTAGGCTTTCCTCTTCTCTGTTTCATTTGAGGATTTCTGTGCCACCAGAACCAATGTGTTCCATCTGCTGTATGTTTTTTCTAGGTTTAGAAGTAAGGGCAGTTAAAAGTGTCCTCTTTCCTTAGCTAGACATCATTAGAACCAGAATGAGCTTTCCCTCCCAGTATGTCTGGAAAAGTTTCATTTTAACTAACTGCTTTTCTGAGGTTTAGTATCCTGTTAGTTCCAAGTGTGTCAATTCCTTAGTACCAGTGGTTCTTTCAGCTGTGCCATATGTACCCCCAAGACTTCCACTCTAGTCCTTGTTTCTGTTTACTTTTAACATACCAAGTATACAGTTTTCTCAAACCTTCTGTAGGCAAAGATATTAAATAAACTAACATATATCCTTCAGCCCATGAGGGGACTTTTGGTTTAAGACGATATATATTAATGACTGTATATTAATCAAAAACCCCAGTTTTGGGTATAGGGAAATTACCCTGATATCAGCCTTTGTCATCATTTCCAGTGAATTCAACCTAGAGCTTCATACCTTACACCCAGTATTTCCCTTAGAACTTCAGGGAATTCACCAAATTTGCTGAAGGGCTCTTCTTTTTTTTATTCACCTGTATCTTTTATCCTTCCTAGCAAAATGTACATTTTGCTTACCTCTGGTATTTGCTTTGGCAGTACATATACTAATTTATTACAATAGAGAAGTTACCAGGGTATCAGTGCTAGGATATGCAAATCATGGGCAGTAGATAGAGGTAGTAGGTAGGAACATTCAGGCAGGAGCATTAGGTAGAAATTCTAGGTAGAAGTAGTTGGAAGGAGCATGAGATAGAAGTAGTCAGTAGGAACATTAGGTAAGAGCCTCAGCAAACTCTGTGCTAGAGTTGCCCTCTGCCTGTGGCCTGTTAAGGATGAGGCAATAAAGGCTAAGAAGCAGTACTGGAGTTCATTTGTTACAGAGACTTTATTGCCATGGCCACCCCAATTGAAACGGGCATCTGAGATATAGATAGATGGATAGATCATGGGCATTTCTCTATTCTTTTATGTGGATTTTGATCACCCCTTATTAGCTTGACCTTGGCCTTATGCTGGATCATTGTTATGAGAAGACAGTCTCTACATTATCTTTCCCCTAGAGTGTTTTTTGAAGAAGATCAGGAAGGAGTTTGTTACCTTTCTTCCACCTTCGTCAGTTGGTACCTGGAGACTCTTCCTTCAGGAGAAACAGTTTCTAGAGTTTCCATCCCGATACCCCGATGGGTATTGCCAGTAATATACCTACCTCTTTGTTGTCTCCCTACTAGCTGCTACCTACCAGATTGCTGCCTTTTTACCAAGTGACTGACCAAAAATGTCTTAGGCAGTAAATTACCAAGAGATGTTCTTTCATTGTTCACAGGACACTGCTTTGGCGAGAAAAGTTCTTTCAACCTTCATGACCACCTGTCTTTACATAGCCTTTACTTTGCATGTATTTTTTTCATGGTATAATGGGAAACAGAAGTCTGAAGACCCTGTTTTTTGTCCATATTGACATTAACTTTTTCAAGTCACCTGTTGTTTATGGGTTGATTGATATTTATATCACAAATGCTGCTGTATTCAGTTGCCACCTTTTTCCTTTTTTTTTTCTTTTTTCTTTTTTTTAGGGGTGGATAGAAGATTGGCCTTTGAAATATTGCATAACCCCTGGCTCTTAGTTCTAACACTTTACCTTCCATTTCTGTGCAGTTGTTGTTTTCAGTCGACATTTTAAACAGAATGAATCTGGACTGAATTGTTGAGGGTTGGGTATGACACTGATAGTACTTAAATGGCAAGGGCATTATCATTATATATCAGAGGCACTGCTGCTAAATTACATTTTGAAGATATTAGGAAGAGAAAGCATTAATTTCAAATATCCTTGACTCCTGCATAACAAAAACTAAATTACCATATTATCGTAATATTCTAGGAAAAGTCTGCAAGTAAGCGGGGTAAAGTTGGAATTCTGAAACCACAAGGATCCTTAGAGAGAGCAAGAGAGTCACGAGAGCAACAGCAAGATCAACTGGAGAATCCAGAGAAATCAATGAGAGTCACTGGCAATGGAGAGGATGTGAGAGAACCAGGTTTGTCATGCATCTGATTCACTAAATGAATTGCTTTTCTTTTATCCACAGTATTTCGACTACTTTCATTTTTATAAAGATATCAATTAGCCTGACCCCATCCAATAATTTGTCAGCTGAGTGCTGATTAGCACACATTCTTCCTATTGTCCGAATGTGCAGCTTATAGGAAAAATGGAAATGATGTGTATGTGTATTGTGTCTTTTTGTATGGGACCTTTGAACTGCTTGGCATATATTATTTGATTTTATTTTATAAAAGAAAAGACAGTAGAGAGCATAATAATGAAAGAATACTAAACAAAATAGGACTAACCATGGTATTTTTTACTAATCCATCACCCCTTTATGCATAACTTGAACTCTTACTGAATGACTGATTCTCTAATTTAGATAGAGCCTGGAGGTAAGGTGAATTACATAGTTTGGAAATAGTTCTTTTCTGTTAATTGAATTTTGAATAGTTCCTTGGCAGTATCCTGATGTGTATGTCCATGTTTGAGGCTATTGGTGTCCATCTCTGACTTTCCTTGCTGCTTTTGCCATCAGTCTGAGAACTAGCTTAGTTCATGCAGAAGCCACTTCGCAGGGCTGAAGACTCAGTATGTTTTACACTGTGCATTTTAATGGTATTGTGTACATGCCTATGTCCTCATTTACGACTGTATCACATCCCCAGGTAACCATACTGTATGAAAGCAGCCAGACTTATCTCATAGTTCTCTAAAAGTATTCACTACTAGCTTAATTGATCATTGGAGTGATAGATTTATTTTTTCTTATAAATATGCTCCTCACTCAGGTTATTGCATACAAAATAGAAATCCCAGTTTACAGTGGAATTGGATCACATTTCTAAATTGTTAGATTTAATTCATTTTGAATTACATGTATATGGAACTGACTTCTCTTGTGTGTGTGGATGGTAACCAATATCACCCATTATCCTAGGTGGTGGTGGTGTTGGCATCAAGGCAGTATCAGGCACCAGTCAGTTACAAAATCCACCTTCAAGTCAGCCAGTACAACAGCAACCACAGCAACAGAACCAAGGTCAAGGTCAGGTTCGTCCTACACGTTCCCGTACCAATGTGGCGCTGCAGGCTATAATGAAGAGGAACTCTGCAATGCAAGAAGCTAAACAGGTAGATTTTGATGCAGTTTAAAAGTAATCATTTATACTGAAGATGAATGAGGATTATTGTTAACAGTTAGCCAGGGTAGAGTCACTGAAGCTGTTTTTATTTTCCGGTGTATTGAGATGTGCTGAAAATGCAGATACAATTTTGGACTGCATTGTAGTTTTTATGACCTGTTAGGAAAAGGCAGGAGCTGACATTCTTCTCAAATGATATATTCCTAAAAGTTACGGCTTTCTTCTTGTTCTTGTAAAGGGCCGCTACACCCTCCCACATTACCACTATACCTTCTCACTTTGGCCACCACACCCTTCCTCACCACCATTCCCTCCTCCCTATCTGCTACACCCTCACTAAGTACGTGCAACACACTAGTTCTGTTTCCATGGTTAAATCTCATCATAAGTACTCAAGGTTGTCATTCACCGCCATCATACCCTCCCTCATCACCACTACTTGCTCCCTTATTGACTTCCATGTCCTCCCTCTCCACCACTGCTCCCTTCTCAGAATACTGCATACACCTCACCACAACCACATCCTCCTGTCCTGGTCACCACACCCTCCTTCACGACCAATATGCCCTCCCTCTCTGGCTACCACACCCTCCCTCACCACTACCACTCCCTTCCTGGTAGTCCTACTCTTACCACTACCACTCGCTCCCTCCTTTCCTGGACAATACAGTGTCATTGTTCTGTGTTTTAACAACTTTGTACCTCCCACATTGCCAGCACAACCTGCCCACCTAACTATTTAAGAATAGTACAATATTATCTTGAAAGTATATCACTCCAGAGCTAGCAATTTAAATCCTACCAAGGAAGTGGATGTATTATTGGCAAATGTGTGTGAGGGTTAGTGTTCATTTTTTTTTTCTTTTTTTAATGTTAGCTGAGACGGCATGGGCAGCTGAGGCCCTAATCATGGCCATCCCATTAACGCTATGTATATATACACATATACCCTAGCCTGAGCGAGGTAGCCATTCTATCGACCAGCCCCTAGGGGTGGATGAACAGCTGGGTTGACTGTGGACCGACTGCCGCCGCAACCAGGATTCGAACCCATGCGC
>JAUUDW010400894.1:0-12856 GCA_032361385.1 Panulirus guttatus | reverse complement strand
GAAGGCCTCCGTTTTCTCCTTTTCTGCAAAATCTTCACTTTATCATGAAGAGGTAAATGCAAAATAAACCTGTGGAGAGAAAGAAATTATACAGTTAGTACTTTCGTTTATTACACCTTCAGACAGAGAGAGAAATATACAAGGGTTGGGGGTTATTATATACACAGGCAAATTTAAGAAGGTGATTTAATAAGTAATCTTCTTGGAAAATCAGGTGATCTAGACATGACGAGGCCGGAGGAGGTGATATCAACTGAACTGCCCTGACATGGCCACGTTGACAAGACGATCGAGTACCATATGTTCCAGTTGAAGATGTTCTCAGGATAGCTACCTCTCCCTTGCTCAGTATGTATTTAATGAAGACTGGAGGAAACGCGTCAGAAGTCTCGATGGCTACGGTTCAAGTTCAGGAAAGTGTTGAAGGAGTACGTTGTCTCCATTATCTGCAAAACTTTCAAGTCTCCCTGAGGATATAAATACAATATGCAAAATTGGAGAGAGAGAAATGAAGCACAGCTAGTTATTTCGTACATTACATCTTTAGAGAAAATTGTACGATGGTTGGGGGTGATAATATACACAGGCAAATTTGTGGTGTGGCTTCATTAGGTAATCTTGTGAAATCAGGTGCTCTCCTTACCTAACCTGACAAGGCTGGGGACGGTGAGGTCAACTATTCTGTCGTGCCAGGGCCAAGTTGACAAGACGATCGAGTACCACGTACTCCAGTTAGATATGTTCTCAGGAAACTACGTCTCTCAATTGCTCGGTATGCACCTAATGAAGACGTAAGGAAGCACTGCAAATGTTTCGAAAGCTTGGATCCATATTGAGGAAAGTGTTGCAGGCGTTTTTGGTCTCTATTATCTGCAAAACCTTCTCCTCACTGAAAAGAAGTGAATGGAAAGTACACCACTGAAGAGAGAGAGATTAAGCGCATTATACTACTTTCGTACATGACACCTTCATACAAAGAGAGAATTGTGCAAGTGTTCGGGGTGGTTAGATACACAGGCAAATTTGAGGTGTGGCTTCATTAGGTAATCTACTTGGGAAATCAGGTGGTCTCCTGACCTTACTTGTCAAGGCGAGGGGCGGTGAGTCAACTAATCTGCCCTGATACCGCCACGTTGACAAGACGATGGAGTACCAAGTGTTCTGGTTAAAGATGTTCTCAGGAAACGCCGCCTCTACCATGCTCGGTATGCTCTTAAAGAAGACGGGAGAAAACACTGCAGAAGTCACGAAGGCTAGTGTATAACTTTAGGAAAGTGTTGAAGGCGTGCGTTGTCTGTATTATGTGCAGAATCTTCAATTCACCGTAAAGAAGTAAATGCACGACACACTACTCGAGAGGGGGAAACTATTCACAGTTAGTACTTTTGTTTATTACGTATTCAGACAGAGAGAGAAAATAACAAGGGTTGGGGGTGGTTATGTACACAGACAAAACTAAAGAGTGGCTTCATTAGGTAATTTTCTTTGGAAATTAGGTGGTTTCCTGATCTGACCTGACAAGATCTTGAGCAGTGAATTCAGCTAATGTACCTAGACACGGCCACGTTGAAAAGACGATTGAGTACCACTTGCTCCAGTAAGAGATGTTCTCAGGTAACGCCGCTTCTCCCTTGCTCGGTATGCACTTAATGAAAAATGAAAGAAACACTGCAGAAGTCTCGAAGGCTAGGGTCTAAGTTCAGGAAAGTGTTGAAGGCGTCTTTTGTCGCCATTGTCTGCAGAACCTTTACTTCACCGTGAAGAAGTAAATGCAAAATACACCACTGGAGAGAGATAATTTAAGCACAGTTGGTACTTTCGTTTATTACATCTTCAGAGGGAGAAAAATATTTGAGACGTGGCTTCATTAAGTAATCTTGGGAATCCAGGTGGTCTTCTGATCTAACCTAACAAAATCATGGGCGGTGAGGTCAACTAATCTGCCCTTCTTAAGAAACTCCGCCTCTCCATTGCTCAATATGCACTTAATGAAGACGGAAGGAAACCCCGCAGAAGTTTCGAAGGTTAGTATCCATGTTTAGGAAAGTGTTGAAGGTGTACTTGGTCTCCATTATCTGCAGAACCTTCACTTCACCGTGAAGAAGTAAATGCACAATGCACCAATGGAGAGGGAGAGATTAAGCAGAGTTAGTGCTTTCGCTTATTACATGTTCATACAGAGAGAGAAATGTACAAGGGTTGGGGTTGATCATATATACAGGCAAATTTAAAGCGTAGCTTCATTAGGTAATTTGCTTTGGTAATCAGATGGTCTCCTGACCTTACCTGACGAAGCAGGGGTCGGTGAGGTCAACTATTCTGCCCTGACACGGAAATGTTGA
This sequence comes from Panulirus guttatus, assembly GCA_032361385.1. Taxonomy (NCBI): domain Eukaryota; kingdom Metazoa; phylum Arthropoda; class Malacostraca; order Decapoda; family Palinuridae; genus Panulirus; species Panulirus guttatus. The sequence continues at coordinate 10,514 of JAUUDW010400894.1, read as the reverse complement.
TAAGACGATCAAATACCACGTGTTCCAGTAAAAGATGTTCTCAGGAAACGCCGCCTTTCCCCTGCTCAGTATGCACTCAATGAAGACGGTAGGAAACACTGCAGAAGTCTCGATGGCTAGGGTCCAAGTTCAGGAAAGTGTTGAAGGCGTTAGTGGTCTACATTATCTATAGAACCATTGCATTACCATGAAGAAGTAAATGGAAAATACACCACTGGAAAGAGAGAAATTTAACACAGCTAGTACTTTCGCTTATTACGTCTTCAGACAGAGAGAGAAATGCACAAGGGTTAGGGGTAATTTTATGCACATACAATATGAGGCGTGGCTTCATTAAGTAATCTCAGGAAATCAGGTTGCTTCCTGACCTAACCTGACAAGACTGGGGGCGGTAAGGTCAACTAATCTGCCCTGCCACGGCCAATTTGACTAGACGTTCGAGTACCAAGTGTTCAAGTTAAATATGTTCTCAGGAAACTCCGCCTCTCCCTTGCTCGGTATGCACTTGATGAAGACGGGAGGAAACACTGTAGAAGTTTCCAAGGCTAGGGTAAAAGTTCAGAAAAGTGTTGAAGGATTACGTTGTCTCCATTATCTGCAGAACATTCAATTCACTGTAAGGAAGTAGATGCAAAATATACCACTGGAGAGAAAAAAATCAAATACAGGCATTTCTTTGGATTATGACATCTTCAGACAGGAAGACAAATGTACAAGTGTTGGGGGTGGTTATATACACAAGCAAATTTGAAAAAGGGCTTTAATAAGTAATCTTCTTGGGAAATCAGTTGGTCTCCTGATCTGACCTGACGAGGCCGGGGGCGGTGATATCAACTAATCTGCCCTGACACGGCCAAGTTGACAAGACAATCGAGTACCACGTGTTCCGGTTAAAGAGGTTCTCAGGAAACGCCGCCTTTCCCCTGCTTAGTATGCACTAAAAAGACGGCAGGGAGCACTGCAGAAGTCTCGAAGGCTTGAGTCGAAGTTCAGAAAAGTGTTGAATGCGTACGTGGTCTCCATTATCCGCAGAACCTTCACTTCACCGTGAAGAAATAAATACAAAATACACGAGAGAGAGAGAGAGAGAGAGAGAGAGAGAGAGAGAGAGAGAGAGAGAGAGAGAGAGAGAGAGAGAGAGAGAGAGAGCACAGTTAGTACTCTCGTTTATCATATCTTCAGACAGAGAGAGAGAAATGTCCAAGGGTTGGGGGTGATTATATACACAGGTAAATTTGAGGTTTGGCTTCATTAGGTGATCTTCGGAAATCAGGTGGTCTGACCTAATCTGACAAGGCCGGGGGCGGCGATGTCAACAGATTTGTTCTGACACGGCCAAGTTGACAAGACGATCGAGTACCACGTGTTCCGGTTAAAGATGTTCTCAGGAAACGCCGCTTCTCTCTTATTCGGTATGCACTTAATGAAGACGGGAGGAAACACTGCAGAAACTTAAAAGGCTTGGATCCATTTCCAGGAAAGTGTTAAAGGTGTACACGGTCTCCATTATTTGTAGAACCTTCACTTCAACGTGAAGAAGTAAATGCAGAGAGAGAAATCAAACACAGATAGTTCTTCCGTTTATTACACCTTCAGACAGAGAGAGAAATGCACGAGGGTTGGGGGTGGTTAAATACAGAGGTAAATTTGAGACGGGGCTTCATTAAAGTAATCTTTTTGGAAAATCTAGTTTTCTCCTGACTTAACCTGACAAGGCCGTGGGCGGTGGGGTCAACTAATCTGCCTTAACACGAGCACGTTGACAAGACGATTGAGCACAACTTGTTCCAGTAAGAGATGTTCTCAGGAAACGACGCCTCTCCCTTGCTCGGTTTGCACTTAATGAAGAAGGGAAAAAACTGCAGAAGTCTTGACGGCTAGGGTGTAAGTACAGGAACGTGTTGAAGACGTCCGTGGTCTTCATTTTCTGCAAAACCTTCACTTCACCGTGAAGAAGTAAATGCAAAATACCTCACTAGAGAGAGAAAAAATAACCAGAGTTAGTGCTTTCGGTATTACACCTTCAGACAGTGAGAGAAATGTAAAAGGGTTGAGAATTGTTATATACAGAGGCAAATTTTATGAGTGGCTTTATTAGGTAATCTTCTTATAAAATCATTGGGTCTTCTGAAATGAAGTGACGAGGTCAGAGGCGGTGATATCAATTAATCTGCCTGCCACGGCCACGTTGAAAAGGGAATCGAGTATCACGTGTTCCAGTTAAAGATGTTCTCAGGAAACTCCGTCTCTCCTTTGCTCAGTATGCACATAATGAAGACGGGAGGAAACACTGCAGATGTCTCGAAGGCTAGGGTCTAAGTTCAAGAGAGTGTTAAGGGCTGAAGTTTTCTCCATTATCTTCAGAACCTTGACTTGACCGTGAAGATGGAAGTGCAAAGTGCACCACTGGAGTTAGAGAAAGATTCAGCACAGTTAGTACTTTCGTTTATTACATCATTAGATAGAGAGAGAAGTGTGCAAGGGTTGGGGGTAGTTATATACACAGGCAAATTTGAGGTGTGGCTTCATTAGGTACTCTCCTGACCTGACCTGTCAAGGCCGGGGTAGGTGAGGTCAACTAATCTGCCCTGACACAGAGACTTTTACAAGGTGATCGGGTACCACGTGTTCCAGTAAAAGATGTTCTCAGGATACGGCGCGTCTCCCTTTGCTCGGTATGGACTTAATGAAGACGGGAGGAAACACTGTAGAAGTCTCGACGGCTAGGGTCCAAGTTCAGTAGAGTGTTGAAGGCGAACGTGGTCTCCATTATCTGCTGAACATTCACTTCACCATGAAGTAAATGTAAAATGCACCAATGGAGTGAGAGAAAAAAGAGAAAAAGTACAGTTAGTACTTTCGTTTATCATATCTTCAGACACAGAGAGAAATGTCCAAGGGTTAGGGGTAGTTATATACACAGGTAAATGTGAGGTCAACTTATCTGCCCTGCCACAGCCAAGTTGACAAGACGATCGAATACCAAGTGTTCCAGTTAAAGAAGTTCTCAAGAAACTCCGCCTCTCCATTGCTCAGTATGCACCTAAAGAAGACGGGAGGAAACACTGCAGAAGTTTCGAAGGCTAGGATCCAAGTTCAGGAAAATGCTGAAGGCGTACTTAGTCTTCATAATATGCAGAAACTTCACTTCACCGTGAAGAAGTAAATGCACAATACACCACTGAAGAGAGAGAAATTAAACACAGTTAGTACTTTCGTTTATTACATCTTCATACAGAGAGAAAAATGTACAAGGGTTAAGTGTGACTATATACAAAGGCAAATTTAAAACATTGTTTCATTAGGTAATCTTATTCGGTAATCAGGTGGTCTCCTGAACTGACCTGACGAGGCCGGGGTCCGTGAGGTCAACTAATCTGCCCTGAAACGGCCACGCTGACAAGACGATCGAGTACCATGTGTTCCAGTAAAAGACGTTTTCCGGAAACTCCGCTTCTCCATTGCCCAATATGCACTTAATGAAGAGTTGAGGAAACACTGCAGAAGTTTCGAGGGTTAGGGTAAAAGTTCAGGAAAGTGTTGAAGGCTTACGTTGTCCCCATTATTTGCAGAACATTCACTTCACTATGAGGAAGTAGCTGCAAAATAAACCACTAGAGAGAAAGAAATCAAACACAGTTAGCACTTTCATCATTGATATCTTCATACAAGAAGAGAAATGTACAAGGGTTGGTGTTGGTTATATACATAGACAAATTTGAGGCATGGCTTCATTAGGTGATCTTCTTGGGAAGTGAGGTGGTCTGCTGAAATATCATGACATGGTCAAGTGCGGAGAGGTCAGTCAGTTTACCCTAACACGGCCACGTTGACAAGACAATCGAGTTCTCAGGAAACGTCATCTCCCTTGCTCGGTACGCACTTAATAAAGATTGTAGGAAACACTACAGAAGTCTCGAAGGCTAGGGTCCATGCTCAGGAAAGTTTTGAAAGCGTCCGCTTTCTCCTTTGTTTGCAGAACATTCACCTAACCGTGAAGAAGTAAATGCAAAATAAACCAAGCACAGTTAGTATTTTCGTTTATGACATCTTCAGACAAGAATAGAAATATACAAGGGTTGAGGGTGGTTAAGTACACAGGCAAATTTGAGAAGTGGCTTTAATAGGTCATCTTGGGAAATTAGGTGGTTTCCTGATCTGACCTGACGATGATATCAACTAATCTACCCTGACATGGCCACGTTGACAAGACGATCGAGTACTGCGTGTTCCAGTTAACGATATTCTCAGGACACACCGCCCCTCCCTTGCACGGTGTGCACTTAATGAAGACGGGAGGAAACACTGCAAAAGTCTCGAAGACTAAGGTGCAAGTTCAGGAAAGTGTTCTAGTACGTTCTCTCCATTATCTGCTGAACTTTTACTTCACTCTGAAGAAGTAAATGCACAATACGCCATTGGAGAGAGAGAGACTAATTAAAAACAGTTATTGCTTTCGTTTATCGTATCTTCAGACGAAGAAAGAAATCTCCAAGGGTTGGGGGTGGCTATCTACACAGGGAAATTTGAGGAGTTTCATTAGGTAATCTTCTAGGGAAATCAGGTGGTCTCCTGTCCTAACCTGAGAAGGCTAGGGGCGATGATGTCAACAAATCTGCTCTGACACGGCCAAGATGACAAGACGATTGAATACCATGTGTTCCAGTTATAGATGATCTCAGGAAATGCCGCTTCTCCCTTACTCGGTATGAACTTAATAAAGACGGGGGAAACACTGCAGAATTCTCGAAAGCTTGGATTCATTTTTAGGAAAGTGATAAAGACGTAAATGGCCTATATAACTGCAGAATCTTCACTTCACAGTGAAGAAGTAAATGCAAAATACACCAATGTAGAGAGAGAAATTAAGCACAGTTAGTACTTTCGTTTATTGTATCTTCAAACAGAGAGAGAAGTGTACAAGGGTTGAGGTTGGTTATATACACAGACAAAAATGAAGCTTGGCTTCATTAGGTAATTTTCTTGGTTAATCAGGTGGTCTCCTGACCAAACCTGACAAATCCGGGGGCGGCAAGGTCAACTAATCTGTCTTGCCATAGCCAGGTTGACAAGACGATCGAATACCAAGTATCCCAGTTAAAATTGTTCTCAAGAAACTCCACCTCTCCATTGCTCAGTATGCACTCAATGAAGATGGGAGGAAACACTGCAGAAGTTTCGAAGGATAGGATCCAAGTTCAGGAAAATGCTGAAGGCGTACTTAGTAGTCTTCATAATATGCAGAAACTTCACTTCACCGTGAAGAAGTAAATGCAAAATACACCACTGGAGACAAATAAACCAAAAACAGTTAGTACATTCGCTTATGACATCTTCAGACAGGAAGGAAAAAGTAAAAGGGTCGGGGGTGGTTAAATACACAAGCAAATTTGAGAAGGGGCTTTAATAGATAATCTTCTTGGGAAATCAGGTGATCTCCTGATCTGACCTGACGATGCTGGGAGCGGTGATATCAACTAATCTGCCCTACCACGGCCACGTTGACAAGACGATCGAGTACCACATGTTCCAGTTAAAGATTTTCTCCAGAAACTTCGTCTCTCCCTTGCTCAATATGCACTTAATGAAGACGGGAGGAAACACTGCAAAAGTTTCGAAGGCTAGGGTTCAAGTTCAGGAAAGTGTTGAAGGCGGACGTGATCTCCATTATCTGCAGAACCTTCACTTCACCGTGAAGAAGTAAATGTAACATACACCATTGGAGCGAGAGAAAATTAGTACATGTAGTACTTTCGTTTATTACATCATCAGACAGAGAAATGTACAAGGGTTGGTATGGGTACATACACGGGCAAATTTGAGGTGTAGCTTCATTAGGTAATCTTCTTAGGAAATCAGGTCTGGGGCGGTGATGTCAACTAATCTGCCCTGCCACGGCCATTTTGACAAGACGATCGAGTACCACGTTTTCCAGTTAAAGATTTTCTCAGGAAACTCCGTCTCTCCCTTACTCAATATGCTCTTAATCAAGACGAGAGGAAACACTGCAGATGCCTCGAAGGCTAGAGTTCAAATTCAGGGAAGTATTGAAGCCGTACATAGTCTGCATTATCTGCAGAACCTTCACCTCGCCATGAAGAAGAATATGAAAAATGCACCACTAGAGAGAGAAAAATCAATCATAGTACTTTCGTTAATTACACCTTCAGACAGAGAGAGAAATGCACAAGGATTGAGGGTGGTTGTATACATAGACAGATTTGAGACCGGGCCTTATTAGGTAATCTTCCTGGGAAATCAGGTGTTCTACTGACCTAGCCTGACAAGGATGGGGGCGGTGAGGTCAACTAATCTGCCCTAAAACGGCCACGTTTACAAGAAAATCGAGTACCACTTGTTCCAGTAAGAAATTTCTCAGGAAACGCCGCCTCTCCCTTACTCGGTTTGCACTTAATGAAGACGGGAGGAAACACTGCAGAAGTCTCGAAGGCTAGGGTCCAAATTTAATAAAGTGTTGAAGGCGGATATGATCTCCATTATCTGCTGAACCTTCACTTCACCGTGAAGAATTAAACTCAAAGTACACCAATGGAGCGAGAATAAGTTAGCACAAAGTAATTTTTGTTTATTACATCATCAGACAGAGAGAACAATGTACAAGGGTTGGGGATGGTTATATACACCGGCAAATTTGAGGCTTGGCTTCATTAGGTAATCTTCCTGGGAAATCAGGGGGTCTCCTGACCTAACCTGACAAGGCCGGGGGCGGTGATGTCAACAGATCTGCCCAGACAAAGCCAAGGTGACAAGACGATCGAGTACCATGTGTTGCGGTTACAGATGTTCTCAGGAAACGCCGGTTCTCCCTTATTCGGTAAGCACTTAACGTAGACGGGAGGAAACACTGCAGAATTTTAGAAGGCTTGGATCCATTTTCAAGAAAGTGTTAATGGTGTATATGGTCTCTATTATCTGTAGAACCTTCACTTCACCATAAAGAAGTAAATGCACAGAGAGATATCAAGCACAGTTAGTTCTTTCGTTTATTACACCTTCAGACAGAGAGAGAAATGTACAAGGGTTGGGGCAGGTTATAAACGGAGACAAATCTTAGGCGTGGCTTCATTAAGTAATCTTCTTGCGAAATCAGATTTTCTCCTGACTTAACTTTTCAAGGCTGGGGGCGGTGAGGTCAGTCAATCTGCCCTAACACGGACACGTTGACAAGACGATTGAGCACAACTTGCTCCAGTAAGTGATGCTCTCGGGATACGCTGCCTCTCCCTTACTCGGTTTGCACTTAGTGAAGACGGAAAGAAACGCTGCAGAAGTCTCGAAGGCTAGGGTCTAAGTTCAGGAAAGCGTTAAAGGCGTCCGTGTTCTCCATTCTCTGCATAACCTTCACTTCACCGTTAAGAAGTAAATGCAAAATACACCAATGAAGGGAGAAAAATTAAGCACTCTTGGTACTTTCGATACTATACATTCAGACAGGGAGAGAAATGTATAAGGGTTGGGGATTGTTATATACAGAGGCAAATTTGAGGAGTGCCTTTATTAGGTAATTCTCTTATGAAATCAGGTGGTCTTTTGAAATGACCTGACGAGGTCGGGGGCTGTGATGTCAACTAATCTGCCTGCCATGGCCACGTTTACAAGACAATCGAGTACCACGCGATCCGGTTAAAGATTTTCTCAAAAAAATCTTTCTCTCCTTTGCTTAATATGTACATAATGAAGACGGGAGGAAACACTGCAGAAGTTTCGAAGGCTAAGGTCCAAGGTCAGGAAAGTGTTGAAGGCGGACGTGGTCTCCATTATGTGTAGAGCCTTCACTTCACCGTAAAGAAGTAAATAAGAAATACATCATTGCAGCGAGAGAAAATTAGCAGTTAGTATTTTCGTTTATTAAATCATCAGAGAGAGAAAAAAATGCAAAAGGGATGGGGATGATTATATACATAGGCAAATTTAAGGCGTTTCATCATTAGGTACTCTTGGGAAATCAGGTGGTCACCTGACCTAGCTTGACAAGGCTGGGAGCGGTGATGTCGCCTAATCTTCCCTGCTATGGCCATGCTGACAAGAAGATCGAGTGCCACTTTTTCCAATTGAAGATGTTCTCAGGAATCTCCGTCTCTCCCTTGCTCGATATACACTTACTGAAGACGGGAGGAAACGCTGCAGAAGTTTCGAAGGCTAGGGTCCAAGTTCAGGAAAGCGTTGAAGGCGGACGTGGTCTCCATTATATGTAGAACCTTCACTTCACCGTGAAGAAGAAAATGCAAAATACATCATTGGGGCGACGATAGAAAATTAGCACAGTGAGTACTTTCGTTTATTACATCATCAGAGAGAGAGACAGCAATGTACAAGGGTTGGGGGTGGATATATGCACAGGCAAATTTGAGGTGTGGCTTCATTAGGTAATCTTCTTGGTAAATCAGATGGTCTCCTGACCTAACCTGTCAAGGCCAGTTGTGGTGATGTCAAAAAATCTGCCCTGACACGGCCAAGTTGACAAGACGTTCGAGTACCACGTGTTACGGTTAAAGATATTCCTAGGAAACGCCACCTCTCCCTTTGCTCGGTATGCACTTAATAAAGACGGGAGGAAACACTACTGAAGTCTCGACGGCTAGCGTCAAAGTTCAGGAAGGTGTTGAAGGCTGACGTGGTCTCCATTTTCTGCAGAACCTTCACTTCACCGTGAAGAAGCAAATGCAAAATACACCACTAGAGAGAGAGAAAATATGCACAGTTAGTACTTTCTTTTATCATATCTTCAGACACAGAGAGAAATGTCCAAGGGTTAGGGGTAGTTATATACACAGGTAAATTTGAGGTTTGGCGTCATTAGGTAATCCTCTTGGGAAATCATGTGGTCTCCTAACTTAACCTGACAAGACTGGGAGCGATGAGATCAACTAATCTGCACTAACACGGACACTTTGACAAGACGATGGAGCACAAATTGTTCCAGTAAGAGATGTTCTAAGGAAACTCTATCTCTCCATTGCTCGGTTTGCAATTAATGGAGACGGAAAGAAACACTGCAGAAGTCTCGAAGGCTAGGGCCTAAGTTCAGGAAAGTGTTAAAGGCGTAAGTGTTCTCCATTGTCTGCAGAACCTTCACTTCACCGTGAAGAAGTAAATGCAAAATACACCACTGAAGAGAGAAAAATTATGCAAAGTTAGTACTTTCGTTATTACACCTTCAGACAGTGAGAGAAATGTAGAAGAGTTGGGGATTTTCATATACAGAGGCAAATTTGAGGCGTGCCTGTACCAGGTAATTTTCTTATGAAATTAGGTGGTCCTCTGAAATGACCTGACGAGGTCGGGGGCGGGGATGTCAACTAATCTGCCTGCCATGGCCACGTTTACAAGACAATCGAGTAACCACGTGTTCCAGTTAAAGATGTTCTCAGTAATCTCTGCCTATCCCTTACTCAATATGTTCTTAATTAAGACGGGAGGAAACACTGTAGAATTCTTGAAGCCTAGGTTTCAAGTTTAGGAAGGTGTTGAAGCCGCACATGGTCTCCATTATCTACAGAACCTTCACTTCACTGTGGAGAAGTAAATATAAGATATACAACTGGAGAGAGAGAAATCAAGCACAGCTAGTACTTTTATTATTACACCTTCACATAGAAAGAGAAATGTAAAAGGGTTGGGGCTAGTTATATACACTGGCAAATTTGAGAAGTGGCTTCATTAGGTAATCTTCTTATGAAATCAGGTGGTGTTCTGAAATGACCTGACGAGGTCGGGGGCGGTGATGTCAACTAATCTGCCCTGATACAGCCACGTTGACAAGATGATCGAGTACCACTTGTTTCAGTGGAAGATGTTCTCAGGAAACGCCGCCACTCCATTGCTCGGTATGCACATAATGAAGACGGGAGGAAACACTGCAGAAGTCTCGAAAGTTAAAGTCCAAGCTCAGCAAAGTGTTGAATGCATACGTGGTCTCCATTATCTGCAGAAGCATCACTTCACCGTGAAGAAGGAAATGCAAAATACACCACTGGAGAAAGAAATCAAGCACAGTTACTTCTTTTGTTTATTACATCTTCAGAAAAGGGGAGAAAGATACAAGGGTGGTGGTGATTATGTACTCAAGCAAATATGAGGCGTGGCTTCATTAGGTAATATTCTTGGGAAATCAAGTGGTCTCCTGACCTAACCTGACAAGGATGGGGGCGGTGATGTCAACTAATCTGCCCGACACAGCCATGTTGACACGATAGTCGAGTACCATCTTTTCCAGTTCAAGATGTTCTTAGTAAACGCCGCCTCTCTTTGCTCGGTATGCACTCAATGAAGACGGGAGGAAACACTGCAGAAGTCTCGAAGGCTAATGTACAAGTTCGGGAAAGCGTTGAAGGTGTACTTGGTCTCCATTTTCTGCAGAACTTTCACTGCACCGTGAAGAAGTAAATGCAAAATACACCACCGAAGATAGAAAAATTAAGCACAGTTAATACTTTCCTTTATTACATCTTCAGAGAGAGAAATGTACAAGCGTTGAGAGTGGTTATATACAT
>JAUUDW010400783.1:0-12858 GCA_032361385.1 Panulirus guttatus | reverse complement strand
AGGGACCTCAGCACAGAGCCGAGGGGGTTGGGCGTGTTATCCCACCTTGCTCCCAAGAGAGCCGGCTCCACTCTGGTCAAACAAGACAAAATTTCGAGACAAAAGTAACAGTCGGAAGGGTTTCGTGGGAGCGGAAACCTTGGCCTTTGTAAAGGGTCAGGTGTTTGGCCAGACGTGAGAAGGGTTCCAGATCGTAGCTGTATAGGGAAAGAAATAGATACGATGAATGACCATCCTCAGGCTGCCATCGGCCACACTGCGATTATGCGACACAATGGCTCAGCGAAAGCTACAAGGCCTAGGAGCCGGCGGAGGCAGGCAACCAGCCAGCTGTCCGATATGCAGGGCATCTTTCAACGACATATTTAGTAGTGGGGCAATTCCCCCAGTAGACCCTTCCTCTCTCTCTCTCTCTCTCTCTCTCTGAAAATTTGACGCAGTAGTGGGAATTCCCTAACAAGCTCTTCCGAAGTGATGTAAGTGAAAGAAAGAGAGCCAGTAGCGCGGAGTAGGGAAAGCTGGTCATAGTTCTAAAGTCTTTGATTCTGTGTAGTAGTCTGAGTTGCGAGATCTCATGAGCTGGGCGTCGTAGACTCGACTCTATCTGTATAGAGTAAGTACCTAGAGCCAGAACCTCTCCACCTCTAAGAGCATTACTTAATGCAACGACGAATCGCTCCTTCCCTACAATCCGAGAAAGTACTTAGAAGATTAAAAATCTTCAACATATGAATGAGATTTCCACTTTCTTACAGGCACACAAAGCTGTTTGTTTAATGTGGGATTTCCAAGATGCATTAAATATTAAGGCATACCATTTATGTGTATTACGTACAGTGGAGGAACCGTATGCGCACCAAAACATGTGAACGTTATGAGCAGTTTTAGAAACAGAAATGTAAAGAAACATGATTTTCGGGGCGTTAAATCTTGACAGCATTGCAGCTGCCCCACAGGACAATCCTATCTAAACCCAACTTTTTAAAGACAGGATGTGACGTCACGTAGATTCAGCGAGGGATTAGGGAACAGATTTTGAATACGTAGAAGAATATAGAGTGTGGTATTCAGTGGACGAATATATTAGTTTCTTTGTTGAAGAAAGATCATAAAAGGAGGAAGAGTGGAGGCAGGAAAGACATTATCATTGTTTTATTAAGACATTTAATTTCGCTATTGCATAAGATATTCATAGTGTATTTGTTGAGAGATATCCAGTCTTCTAGGATTTCCTTATGGCTCCGGTTAGGAAATAACCCCAGAGCTGACGAAGGACACTAAACTGCACCAAAGAGGCTACTTACTGGAATAGTTGGTGGGCACCGTATGGGAGGTTGGGCGAGTTGTCAGACCGTTCTCACCTCCCTCAAGGGACGCGTTCCTTGTTCCAATTTTCATTTTATCTCTTTATTGCGGAGAAGAATCACAAGGTACCCCTGTAGTTCCTTGTTGTGGAGTAAGGCATACGAAGGAGAGGGCCATGGGCGACGGGAGCCCGGCGCGCCGGTCCTGGATCCCACAGACCTTGGGCCAGCCACGGGGCAGGCATGTTAGGGATTTATAATGTAATTGTTGAATTATATTCAATGACAGATTTGGACGTTTTAATGTTTGTTTTACTCCTCGTGTCACAGCCTGCCGAAATTATTTAAAAGTTTTCCAGTGAGAAGGATTTACTTTTTGCCTTTAGTGTGTTGAGTGCCATTCATTACTTGACAGACAGGGTCCTTGGAAGACACACTTAAAGTTAAGTGTTTCGTTAAGAACATGAGCTGCTGTTTGTTTGTTTTGGCTCTCGCGTGACTCGTCAGCCGTCTAGTTCAGTTGTAAACCCGCGGTAGGGTTGTAGTCCTGTGGTTTAATTCACCAGCTCTACCGGACGCCCTGACGGGACTGCTTGGGTATGGTGTGCTGTGATTCGTTGTCTCGGTCACCGCCCGACATTTTTCTTCTTCTTGGGTTCAACAGTCAGGAACAGGGCGCTTGTTAACAGGTATTATGAATAACTACCTCGCATGCGAAGTTGAGGCACCCGAGAGTACAGTGAGGAAGGGCTAGCAAGTCAGTGTTAATGAGCCATAATACACAACCTGGCTACCTTGCGCCTAGACCCGGACGGATCCTTTTTCCTCACAGCTGCTCAACCAGAATGACAGGGTCCAAGAAGCACCTGAGGACGGTGTTTCCAGACAGAGTGAAGGCATCAGGAAAGAAAGTTGAAGTATTGATTCACGAGAACGATGCTTTAGAGCAGGAATGTAACTGGTTATGATATATGATGTGGCCAGCGAGAGCAACAGGAGGGAATGGTCGAGACCTCATGCATTATGATCTTATGTTCCTCATCAGTAGGTATTCTGCCAGCACGCTTTGTAACCGGCCGTGCAAAGCGACTACATTGGCGTGCCCGTTGCTGCTGTAAAAACTGTACCTGTTATCACTTGTTATCTATTACGCTTCAGGCGAATTTTCCCAGAGGAGAGAGAGAGTTCAGGGCGCGTGACATTGAAATTTTAACACACACTCAGACATGAAGTGTCAACATTTGACTTTCTGGAACACTTCACTGTCATCCTGTACGATGACGACCTGTAGCCAGGAACCTGTAAACAACGTGAGGAAAAAAATTATTTTGTCAGTGGATCAAAATTATGAAAACCATTTATTGGAATTGTGGGACCAGAGAAATCTCTTTGTAACCCGGGTTCCAGGTTTCTAAGTTATTCCGTCTTAACACTTATAAAGTGAAGATGGTACAATACTGTAGTATGGAATCTCGCCTTAAGTAGCTCTTACGAACGACTGAACAGTGGGGCTGTGGGACAAGGTCTCTTACCACCTGATAGTGGGATCAGCACGGGGGAAAAGCAAAATTTTACGCTGGATTTAATTTTCATAAACAATGTGGGCTTGTTACGTTCCATCACAGTCTCAGATACAGTTTACTCATAATCCACACGCATACAAGTATATAGAAGTATGGTTGATGATCCATCCGGGCACAGCGCGCGCCATCTGGAAGAGGAAGTTGAGAAATTTGATTTTACGGTAAACATACAAGGTGAGTTGAAACAAGCAACACACTGGTAATGACTCTCAGAGTGCCCAAACGCCGGAGTTGTGAGTGAAGTGGTTGACTGGAGATGCACACCAGAAATGCACTTGACTGGATCATTTAGCAAGGAAAGCAAAAGTTCCAGAGTAGGGTGAACCCGACGCTGTCGTGGTAGGAGGCGGAGACGAGTTGTAGACCTTCTGCAGAAAAAGACACAATTCACTCATCAGAGAAAGGCAAACCCGTCCACAGAATTTGAAAACGTCGACCATGAACACAGATATTATACGAGACGGACAGAAGAAGGAAGAACCTGGTAATTTGAAAAAATGAAATAAGATAAAAGCAGATTAGATAAAGGGCTTTAAGTACCATTTACAAGCTGAGGACAGAAGTCGTCACATTAATGACAAAAAAGGAGACGAACGAGATAGTAAAGAATGTATGCGAGTCAGTGTTCACTGAAGCAAAAATTGCGTCGAAGATAACGGCACAAAGTACTTGTACTATTCCCTAGATTGCAAACTCTCATGTTATACGCGGCTGATAATGCTATCACGCCGCCCCGCGCCACATGGAAGTGGCCATTGACCGTATGTCCTTATACCTTGCTCCACATTTCTTGAGGAATGCACATTACTGTCACTGGCACTAAATGTCATCTGGAAAAAGAGGCAGGTCTCTGGTATGCTCCCGGAGATTTCGAAACTAACCTGGTCACATTCCTTGAAGAAGGAAACCATTTAGTTCCAAAAACTAGTTGCCTGTACCACTGATTTTGAAACTGAAGGTGTTAGTGGCCGTGACCTCCAGCAGCCTGACACGAGGACTTGATCGTGGATCGAGTTGTGAGGGTAGACGACCTCCGGACCCACCTTTAGGGGTAGAAGACCTCCGCAACCATCGTGAGGTATATGTCAGGTAAGGTCCAGACGTAGCTGTAGGAATAGAAGACCTCCGACTCCATCATAAAGTATACGTAAGGTAAGGCAAGGTCCCAGACCCAGCTGTAGGGGTGGAAGATATCCGAAGCCATCGCAAGGCATACGTATGGTAAGGTTCCAGACTTAGCTGTCGGGTTAGAAAAACCCCGAGACTATCGTAAGGTAAAGAAACATTAGCTCGTGTAGCTTCTTGTGTGAATCACTTAGGCCATAATCCCGACAACTTGCAGTGCACCGGTGAAGTGTGGCTGGAATAGAAGCGTTGGCTACAGGGCCAAATGTGCCTGAAAAGATGCTCATTAGAAACGTACCCAGCCCGGTAGTTTTGACTGAAAAGTAAAGCGTAAAAAGCAGAGATTTGCATACCGAATTTCTAGGAATGTGTTAATGTTAGAATATGGAGCCCTTCATCGTAGGTATAGCAACACCACTAACTCTCATTTACTTCGAGTTTCCTTTCACAGGTATTACATTATAAGAATGCTTGTAAATTCATTTACTTCGACAATCTTTTAGATATGTCTTGTAACATGAACGCATTTTCGGAACTTTACGATATATTTCAATTAGTATTTGTATATTAGAGCCACCATTCGTCATGGTACACGCACGTGGTTCAAATATACAGGGTTAAGAGACACGAGGGTGAAACTCTCCCCGTAAAACAAATAGTAATCACTGTGGTAATCATACACATATATGTTCCATGATCTTGCTGGACTGACTCCAGAAACTCTTAGTGCACAGTACTGCCAGCAACACCCACAGAAATGGCTCCAGCAACAGGAGGTACAAACTAGGTGCCTCACCAGCAGCACCACTACCCGATGATACTAGAAGCGCCATCAACACCATTGCGAATTGTACCATCACTCATCATACCAAGAGCAAGAGAGAGCGAGTCAGGCAGACATGCAGGCATGCAGCCGGGACGGGAACAACATATATCAGCATGTGGAGATGCTTGACCGATACACGTGCTCCACACAGACACACACACGGTGGAAGACTGGACATTAGCCCCGCAGGCAGACAGACGCGTGACTGTCCTGTAGATATACATAAGTTATTAAGGTAAGGTTCTGCGTCCAGGACAGGTAGACTGACAAACTACAGAAAGAACAGACGTCTCGTAGAGAGGCCACTGTTGCTTCCTCATTCCTTTAATCAGTTTACATTTTGATGATAAGTAGAGCATTATCCGGTTTATTAATACAACACTTTTACATTTCTTTACACCTCTATTTTGTGTAAGGAGTTCTGTGAGACATAACGTATCATACGTACCTTACAATGGTTTCAGAGGTCTCCTACCACCAGAGCTGGGTCTGTAACCTTACCTTACCTGATAATGATATCACTTTTAGGTTGGTTTCTGAGATCCTCTGCTTCCTACTGCCCGGTCTAGGACCATACCTTACCATACGTATAGCTTACGATTGTTCCTGTCTTTAGTCTCCACAGTTGGGTCTGGGACCAGTCTTTCCAGTTGCTTTTCTTTTTTGAAGCTGCGGCTCGGCTCGTGGGGCTGTTTAATCGCGGCTCTCTAATTGGTCTCGCATGATTTGTTGGTACAAGTTTAGTCCCTTTTTTTTATTATTTCTCAAGTGAAAGTATTTTCGTCAGTACAATGGAAAGTGTTTGTCAGGTAGTGAAAGTATTTACATTTCTCCAGAGTTGTATTTTTTTTCCCCCGAGGGTTACGTGCACTCTGGGAATGTCCAGCGTGAGCAATTTCTTGCGATGTCTTACAGAGTCGGCTCTACATCACGAGGTGTGAAAGTGGTGTGCTTTTCCCGCCACGCAAGTCACGTGTTGTTGTGATTGTGTTGCCGTGGTAGGTAAGCTGTCATGGTTGTGCTGTGGCAGTAAAGTAACTTAGGAGTGTGGTGGTTGAAGTGTTATCACTGTGATAAGTTGACGTGGTTGCAGTGCTGCTGTGGTGGTGAGGCAGTGTGGTTGTGGTGGCTCATGTTTTCCCGTGCCGTGGTCGGTGGGTTGCCACGGTGGTGAACTTACGTGACCGTGTAGTGGTCGCTGTTCTGGCGTGGTGGTCGACCGAGATGGTTGTGTGGTGGTTAGGGCGGCCACTAGGGAAGGGCTGGTGTGCCTTTTACTTTAGCCACCTCACCACCACCACCACCACCACAGTTCTGCTCTGCTGCCTTGCTCATATCTGGAGTGTCTTCTTTTTCTCACTCTCCCGGCTCTCTCTCTCTCTCTCTCTCTCTCTCTCTCTCTCTCTCTCTCTCTCTCTCTCTCTCTCTCTCTCTGCATTATTTTGTGACTCGACGTCATGCCTTATCACTTGCATTGCTCTCCATAAGAGGCAAGAGTGAGCGTCTTAAGAAGCGACACAGGAATGACTCATGAAACCTTCAGGACGACACTACGACCCTTGAACACGGCTGTCCGACCCTTAAGTATGATGACGTGGCATTTAGCCTAACCCTTGAGGGTCAGGTCAAAGGCCTGGCCATTTTACCCAAGGATCCCACCTTCATGCTCAGTGGCTGTACTGTCGTCGTCAGGGGTCGTACTGTCATGGTCTGGGGTCGTGATTAGCGGTCGTGCTGTTATGGTCAAGGGTCAGAGATCGTAATGTCATGGTCGCGCTGTCGTGGTCGGGGGTCGCACTGTCATCCCGTCGTGTTCAGGAATGGCAGAGTCGTGTTCCAGGGTTATACCGTCCGTCATTATTAAGGGGTTAACATCTGATTGCACGCGGGGTCCAAAGTTCAGGGGATCAGTGTGAACGACCGAAGGTGTGGCGGTGTGTTGTGAGGGCAGGCGGGAGAGATGGATCTTGATATACACGCGAGGGAGCCAGGAAGATGTGGTGCCTTGGCTGCACTCGAGAATTATTCCCTGTTGCCAAGACATTCACGGAAGACTAAAATAGCGTACAGTACTAAAAGAAGGGGGGAAAAAAGAGTCAAGGAAATATAATGTGGGAAAACATTGTACGCATCCAGCGCCTGAAACTTTTCGCCTTTTTACCAGCAAGTTTTAGAGACATTGTGGACCTCCTGGTGGAGGATGTCAGAAACTCATTGGAAAGTTATCAACAAATTAGTCCATTGGAACGGTCCATAGTCTTCCGAATGGCTCCATGGGATGTAATTTAGCAATTCTAGGCCCCGGATGTTTATATTGTTCTGTCTTATTGCCCTTGATGCTTGGTCTTCACACCGATCGCTGGATCAGAGATGGAATTTTGAGTTTTGGTTTAAAATAAGGTGAGCAACACAATGATGGCGTCACAGTGTCATCCGGGCGGAGACTCCAGCGACGGCCGGTGTGTGTGTGTGTGTGTGTGTGTGATCCGGTTCTGCCGCTGTCGTACGGCTCACGGGTTTGACTTGGGGAGATACAGCCGGGGTGCGTGACTGTCTGGAGGGGTCATGAACCTCTCCGCATGACCCCCAAGATCCTGGTCATGCATGGCCTCCTCTTGCTGGTGGCGGGGGCGATTTTGATGCCATAGGAATAGCGATCTCCTGGGCTGCTTGTATGGTGCCTTGTAGAGCTATTACTGGTGGTCAGAGCTTGTAGGGGGTGCTGGTAATTGTTACTGGTGGTCAGAGCTTGTATATTTGTGACTAGTAGTTAGAGCTAATTGGCGATGCTTGTAGTACTGTTACTGGCGATCAAGGTTTGATAATTTTACTGGTTGTAAGAACTTTTAGGTGGTGCTTGTAGCTCTGAAGGTGACTGGGGTTACAGTGCTGAACTTGGTTGTCAGATGGCATCTAACGTTGTACCTGGTGAGTAGATGCCTTGTAGCACTCCTGTTTATGGTCACGTTGGCTTGTAGCAATCCTGGACTGTCATCCGGGGGCTTCTGCTCTGAGCTCTAGTCAGGAAGCTTGTAACGCTCCGAGCTGTAGTCAGGAGGATTATAGTGGCAGGGTGACTTGTAATGCCTGAAGTGGTGTAAGATGACTTCTGTCACTTTTATACCGTCAGGAGACTTAGTGCTGTTTGAATATTGTAAGGGTAATGCTTTTTCACCGGATGTGAAGACAGTATTTTATTGCGACCGACGTGTCATGGGCCAAACATATCCTAGTCAAGACGCCGGTCTTATTACTTGTGGCGTTGTAGATGGCAAGTGCTTGTATTGCTATGATTTATAGTGGCATAGGTTTTGGCCAAGGCGGGTTGTAGCGCTTCCAGAGGTGGTGTGTTGGCTGGTTGTGGTCGGATGGACTGAGGTGGCTGGTGGAAGCTGGCTTCTCGTGGCTGAAGGTGGGTGAGGTGGTTGTGCTGGCTGCAGGATTGGGTTTTGAAGGTTGAGGAATTGGACAAAGAAGCCGGTGCAGCGGCTGCGAAATAGGTAACGTGTCTTGAGTTTCGTCTGGAAGTTAGTTAGATAGGTTGGGAGGCTTGTAGTGAGTGTTTGTGTGGAATGTGGTGTGGTGGGTTGTGTCGTGTGTGGGAGGGTGAGCAGTGACCTCTAGTGGCAGTGAAAGGTGGTGCGAGGGCTGACAGCTGCTCTGTGGTGTGATCGGGTAACTTGTAGTTTCTACAGATGGCTTGCCGTTGCATCGGGTGGCTCGTAGCGTCTGGAACAGGTGGTCGCGGAAGGTGTTTGTAACGTGTGTGTGTGTGAGACATGGAGTGGTGGCTTGTTCCGGCTGTGGAGAATGGTCGAGGAGCTTTGCTGTGGATACAGGATGTGGTCGTGTGATTTCTAGTGGCTATAGCAGATAACAAAGTTACAGTTAGTGGACATAGGAAGTGGTCAGGTGGCTTGGGTTGGCTGTAGGAGGTGACATGTTGCCTCTAGTGGACAGAGGAAGTGGTCAAGCGGCTTTTGCTTGTGGTGGACGCAGGAAGCGGACGAGTTGCCTGTAGTGGCTGTGGGAGATAGTCAGGTCGCTTTTAATGGCCATGAGAGGTGGCTGCCACTGGATGTATTGACACCGAGGTGGCTAATCATTTTTGACTTTTGGAAAGTAGACTTTCAAATTTTGTTTGCTTTGGGTAAAAGTTAACGTGTGCTGAGTCGACAAGAGATAAAGGTATTCTTTGAAATACTAGGATTCGTCTGATGTGTTTAGTACATACGCTGTAGTTAGGTTGAGGTAGCTGCAGCAGCAACAACAACAGTAGCAACACTAACACAACAACAGCTGAAGCAGCAACAACTAGAACAGCAGTAGCAGCAACAACAAAAACAGCAACAGCAGGAGTAACAATAACACCACTAACAACAACAGCTGAAGCAGTAGCAACATGGCAGCAGTTGTAGAAACACAGCAACAGCAATAGCACTAACACAGCAGCAGCAGAAACAACTGCAGTAGCAACAGAAGCAGCAGTAATAACAGCGCCACTTGCAGCAGCAGGGAACGGTGAACGTTACAGTGACCCGGTCCGTCCATGGGCCAGCTGCTCAGTGTGTCAAACGTGGGAACATTACGGTACTCGCTTGTCCAGCAGGTGGCCAGGTTGGTAACACTGGGAAATTAATGTACCATGGTTGGCAACACTGTAGCATTTATATGCCCAGGTTGTTATCGCTGTGGAATTGATGTGTGCAGGTTGTTGACGCTGTGGAATTGATGTGCCAAGGTTGTTAACGCTGTGGAATTGATTTGTACAGGTTGTTAATGGTGTAGAATTGATATGCCAAGGTTGTTAATGTGGAATTGATGTGCCAAGGTTGTTAACGCTGTAGAATTGATGTTCCCAGGTTGTTAACGCAGTGGAATTGATGTGCCCAGGATGTTAATGCTGTATCAGGTTGTTAATGTAGTAGAATTGATTGCCGAGGCTGTTAACAAAATGGAATTGATGTTCTGGAACAAGTTGGTTCGAGTGACGGCAACAGGTTGTGTACTGCTGGAGGACTCTAGGTAGAATTGAGGGAAGTTGTAATTAGTTTGCGATAGTTCGTGTGTTGGTGGAGTCGCGTCAGCTGATATGGTTCAGGTATAGTTAATGAACTCCCAAGCCTTTGGCGCATTCCCTGTGTGGTAGATGGCGATAGGGTAGGTTCAGAGGTGGTTCATAAAGTGGTTACGTATGGGAGAGGAGGCAAGTGGTGTGATGTGTGATGAGATCGGTGGTGGTGAGGTGTGGAGGAGGATGGAAACCCCTCCCTCCCAGTACACCATGCACCCATCGACCCCTCACATGGGCCAGCCTCCACCTGGCCACCTCGTGTGGACGCGAAGGTGAGGGGTGGAATTGAGGTGCACACCATGGCGGAAACATAATGATCGTGCATACTGGTGAAGGCAATTTGTGCGAGACGTCGACGTTTTTATCTCGGTCAGATCTGCGTCTGTCTGCACTTACTGACAATTGCTCGAAGGTATTTCCTCCTAGAAGTTGCTTGGGGCTTGTTTGAAGCGAACGGTTTTAGCATTGTCAGGGTTGATCATCTGCCGTCACCAACAGCAGGGAGGGCGTATTATCTACTGTTACCAGCACCTAGGAAGATATCATCGTATGTGCTGAGTTAAGTGTTCGTATATTACTTGCAGAATAAATTAATTAAACATGTGGGAGGTTACTGGAATATTTTCTACTGAAAGTATTACACGGAATGTAATTTACCCCAAAATTATATAGAAAGTTTTGCATTAATTTGGTGGATTTTAACTCGCAATGAGGATGACTATGCGCCAGTGATACCAGGACGGCCTCGTCACACGACCTTAAGCGGGGCTTGGCGTCGTGCACTCACGCTTGACGACCCAGTAGCTTAGCGAGTTCCTTAAGGGGCCAGTGTACTCTTGTGTATCATCAGCCACTCCCATTGAGTATTATGGCATTCTGGCGGTGGTTGATTTGGTAAATGGTCCGTTACGATATTATAGAGCAGTCTGTTGTGTCTCTCAGATGGAAGCGAGGTAGTCTGAACGTTTACGTTAGTGGAGGCGATATTTACTGTGCGGTCCCGCAGAGCTGGCAAGGCATGTAACTTGTTACATTGGAAGCTTCGCCACTCTCACAGACTAGTGACTCAGATACGAACGCCAAATATTCTTAGAATATCTCAGTTAATGATAGGATTATGCGTAGATATAATGAACAGTTGCAAGACGCTTACCCAGATACCGCCATCGACTTACTCTCTTATCCCTTTTAGAAATCAGTATTAATGAGAAACAGTCGGGAAACATTGACTTTCATGTGTGATACATTCGAGTTCGTAGGCCGGGTGCAGGTGCCGGAGGTCGTTCGGCTATAATAAACCGCTGACATTGGTGGATATTTAAGACATATCTGATTGTGGAGAATGTTTAAGCATTTGGAGCCAAGATTCGGTGTAAGTTTCTGATGGAACTTGGTCTAGATTCTAGATACTTAGCTTCGGTTCGAATCCTAGTCGTGGCATCCGGTCCATAGGCCACCTAGCTGTTCATCCTCTCGAAGGGGCTTGCCGATAAAGAATGGTTACCTGGCATAGGCTAGGGTGTATGTGTGTGTGTGTCTACAAACATAAGAGTAACATGGTACATAAACCAGGTTAAGAACATGATGCAGCGCGAGTTTACGTAAAACTGTCACCCCCATAAAAACTACGTCTCATGTTTACTGTGACTGGAATTCTCTTGTCAGATATTATCCCAAGGGCAGGGAACACAACCGTCGCTGACTCCATGTAGCTACAGGAAATACAGCTTGGTTAAGCAACTTAGTGTATGTGTTGTAGGTGTCGTGTTGGCTGATGTAGTACATCCGTTAAGATGTTGACTGATATTGTGCCTTCGATTTGGCATGGGAGGTGCAGATATCTGTGATCCACCTTGAGATCCAGCGGTCAGATGTCTTACCTCTAGAATAACAATTTCGTTCCCCACGTGTTGGTTGCATATTGAATGACGGGGAAGAGGACCGACAGCCTCATCTTGGAAGGCTTTGTTTGTTTGAGTTAAACCGCGAAGCATAGCCGTATAACTCAGTTCGGGGAAGTTTTAAGAATCATGATTCCACTGTGTAGGTGGTAGGTCAGTAGCTGCTGCCGCCATCCTGATCGTCCTCAGCTGGGTGCTCTAAGCCCTACAGGTCACAGCCTTTGGTTAGCGGTAGTTGCTGCTGGCCGGGTGGATTCACGCCCACCAGAAGTGAATTTTGCATAAGAATGTTTCCAGAAAAAGAAAAAAGCTCCCACAGTTTAGCTTTGTCTCAACATCCTCCCATTGTGTAGTACAGTTGGCTTCGTAGATTTGCCATTTTTTTTTCTCTCTCACGTTTAAAAGAACCTTGAGGGTGCGGGGTTGTCATAGAAGTCAGGAAGCGGGCGAGCCCCGCTAAGTACTAGTTGGTTAACTAGGCTACTCCACAACAGCTGTCGTTTCACACAACTTTTCATTTTTGTTTGTTTGACGTATGGGCTATTTTGCGGGCAGGACACGAATTGAAACACTTGTGGAGGAAACGTAATCTTTACCAGATGTCACAAGGACTTGTGAGTCTCCTGTAATATGCTGACATTACTCTGCTGCCGGAAGGGAACTATCAAGGCATACCAGGCTGGTTGAGTTCACCCTACCGCTTCCATAAACCTCACTCTTCACTTGCCATGATTGTACTGTACTGTCTCGCCTTCTGGTGGTATAATTTATCTTGGAATTTTATTACTTTAACGCAGTTACTTGTGCCTAACCTTCATGAATCTACATAACTATCGCAGAACTTCACTGGTCTATATAACTTTAGCATACCTTGGTTGATCTACATAACCTACTTCACGAAGTTTACTTGGACTTTTAATAGAATGCTCCTTTGGAAGATATGTGGCAGGCTCTTTAATAGGAAATGTAATCTCTCTCTCTCTCTCTCTCTCTCTCTCTCTCTCTCTCTCTCTCTCTCTCTCTCTCTCTCACACACACACACACA
>JAUUDW010400782.1:0-14001 GCA_032361385.1 Panulirus guttatus | reverse complement strand
TCCTGCCCCACGATTCCCTTCTCTCCCTGGGAGGCTCGTGCAGCGCTCAGGAAGCTGGCCACGTCCACCGGTCGGAGCCGCAGGTCATAAAGTGCTATGATGTGTGTGTGTCTGTGTACAGAGAGTGCAAAGCAACTGAGTAGTAAGCGTTCTGTGTCTTCTTTACAGTAGCTGCATTGTGGGCATGGAGGGTCTTTGGATATGTTAAAACTGTGTTTGTAGTGTTGTGGTGATAGGGTGATATCCAGAGTATGAGCAGAGACTGTAACTCCTTGTCTGGGGAGTGTGGATTCTGATGGTGCAGGACTGGTGGGTTAGCGTTTTATAAGTGAGTTGGGAGGTCAGTTGTTTAGTGTTTATTGGGTCATTTCAGTGCATATGTGTTTTGTCAGTCTTATTTCTACTGAAAGGGAGGGGATCTGTGAGAAGATACCTAAGTGTTTTGCAGGGGTAAACTTTTTATTTCTGCTTGGGGGGTTAGCAGTTAGTTATGGAGTGGTTTGGGTGGGAGGGGGTAAGTGCTGTTGCAGAGAACTAAGTGCTAAACATGCTGAAGTGAAGCTGTATTGGAAGAATCTTTGTTTCATTGTGAAGGTGATGAGTGTTAGTGAGAGCTAAGCAGCCAATGACTGTTCCAAGAGCACTATTTTGAGTGATTTAAAGCTCTGTTATATTTGCCTTTGAGAGAATGAAAGACTAGGCAGGTGGGCCATAGTATAAAGTGGGTCAGAAGAATAGTTTATAAAGGATGTTGAGGGACTGTTTTTCTTGTCCATATCTGGTGCCATTTAGTGTTCTGAGGGCATTTAGTTTGCGTATTGCTTTTGTTTTGACGTTAATGGCGTGATGGCCGGTGTTTTGTTCAGCGGAAGAGAAGAGACCATCCAATCAAAGTGAATGGAGAGTGTGAGCTGGATTGGTGTCCATCTGGGGTTAAAAGAGTAAATGAATACTTCTCTGGAGATGACGACACTCTGTTCTGGGTGAGTCATCAGCAAACAGCAACAGATTCACCCCCTAGGCTCCTCCACCTCCAGCAGACTGCAGACTTGCCCTCTCTCAAAGACCCTCACATTCACCTCCCTCACCATCCCATCCATATACACAATAAACATACATGGTGACATCACACACCCAAGCCATAAACACTCCTTCACTTGAAACCACCACACCTACTTTCTTCCAACTCACACGCACACCTCTATCTCCTTATTAACAACTTCTCAGTACTTCAGGTAACTTTCCCCACACCACATATTCCTAGAACCTTCTGCAAAGCATTTCTATCAACACTATCATAATCTTTCTCCAGATCCATAAATGCTACACAGATATCCTTCTTTTCCTTCAGGTACTTCTTCAACAGATTCTTCAAAGCACATACCTGAACCACACATCTACCACTCCTGAAGACACACTGTTCATCCCCAGTCTGAAGCTCTATGCTTGCCACCACCCCATCAATCATCACTCTCCAGTAAACTTACTTACACCTCAATGATATGAACATTCACTTTTATCTCCCTTGCCTTTATACAATGGCAATGTACAAACTTTTCTGCCAAAATTGAAGTACTCCACCTTAAGCCATACATACATTAAAAATCCTAAAAAACTAATCAACAACAATGTCATCTCAAAAAATTCACCTACAATTCCATCCATCCACCCACTTTACCACACATCTTACACTAGTCTTTCGCCACCTCTTATCTTTCCACAAACCACTTGCCATGACGCTCATTTCATGTACCTCCAAAAACCAAACATCCTGTATCTGGCACCCTACCATCTACAATATTCACCAGTCCTTCAAAATAATCTCTTCACCCCTTGCTTACCTGTTATCATTTCCCCATCTGCTCCTTTCACTGATACTCCTACTTATTCAACTTTCAAATTATTTTCTTATCCTCCTAAAAGTTTACCAATATCTTCTCAACCCAGCTCTCATTTGAACTCTTTTCCAACCCCTAACTTTCAAATTGACCTCATCCACCTGAATATCTCACAATCACTCACATTCCTTCACTGCATACACTTTCCAGCTTTCACCAACTTTACCTCTTCATCCTACCACTCACTGCCCTTTCTTACTTGCCCAAATCCTATCTTTAGTGTACCACATACTTCTTTTGCACAAGTAGGCACTGCTTCTTTAATAACTCCTATTCCTCATTCTCCCCCTAGTTCTGCGTACAGCCATCCTTCACCCAATCTGTCCTGGTATCTTCTCAAACAAGCCTCTTTTTCAAGCTGATTCACTTTCACCACCTATGACATTTCCACTTTTCCTAAAGCCTCAACAAACTTTCATTCTTGCCTCCACCAAAAAGTGATGACACATCCCTACCCATCCATGAATTCAGTCTCCACAAAAAACTTAACGTTTACTGTCTAAATTAAGCCTTTCAATCATAGTTATATTTAAGGAATAAATCATTTTCCTCACTTATATCTAAACTTAGCAAATTCCCTCACATTCAATGGCATCACACTTTTGTAGGGTAGATTAAGAGACTATTGTCATGAAAACTATCTGATACAGTCTATCACTGCTACAGTGCAGGTTTTAGTTTTCTCTTCAGACTAATTTTTCCCATTTAATCCTTTCAGTGTGCAACTGAATCTTATGCCTCCCTGTGGAAAAGAATATCATTCATAAGCAAGCGCAATAAAAAATATAATAATCATTAGTTTTTCTTATGAACTGGGAGTCAGTCATTCATAATTTTATGAAAAGCAAATCATCTACCTGACTGCCCAACAATAAGTACACAAAATTTCTTTCATTTACAATTAGTTACACAAAATATAACAAAGTATTTATTCTTTTCTTGCATATACGATTAATTACACAAAACATAAAATAATCATTCTCTTCTGATGAACTAAGTTAAGCAATCCTAGTTTAGGAAAGAATCATTATCAACCATATCTGCAAGTTCTACATAAAAAAAAAAAAAAAATGGGGGGCATACACGGACCGGGCCACATACAAACACACATAAAACGATACATAGTGCAAAGGCACATAGTCACAACTGACTTAGACCCATAAAAACAAACATATACACATGGAGACATACAAAAAAAAAAAAAAATAATAGATATAACTAGTGCCACAAACACTTCAACAATAGTTTCTCTAATGATGGGCCATAAGTATGGTGAAACATCCTCTTCCGTGTCTCTACTGCCTAAAAACATCTGAAATCAGTCTTAAAAGTTACTTATCACACAAACCACTAATGTCGCTGATCCCATTATCATCATTTTGGAATAAATCCTTATCTGGATTAAAATCACTACCTTCTGCTCCCACAAACACGTATAATTCTTGTTGTGGGGTTAAAATGGTCATATAGGGTGCTCTATTTCTTCCATCATTCTGCACTCATGAGCTACAGCACTTGTAAAAAAAAAAATCTGTCTTCGTATTAATATACATATTCATATAAGGACAATCCTTGAAATCTAACCAGTTTGCCACCTCCACAAGGAGTACCTATGACGTAAGAATAAAGTTTCCATTAAGTACTGTTCCCGAGTTATCATGCTAATTAAAATACGTTCACTGAAAGACAGATTAGCACACAGACAGATGCATGGTGGAAAACAATGTCCTGCAAACAGTTATAAGGAACAGGATATAATGAAAGAAGGATGAAAACTAAGATTTTATGTCATCTCAGATTTCCCAGAATTTTAAGACTCCAATTTGACCTTAATGTCCATAAAAACTCTTTGAGTAAGCACCCATTTTATCAATATTTTTCACCTATTTCTACACAAAAATAAACAATCACAATAACTTATGTTTGAAATAAGGCTAATTTCTACTATCAAAGTTCCAAATCCTGTCCTAACAAATAAGAAAAAAGTAACAACATGGGACTTGTGGTATACCATGAGTTCCCATTATCAGTGCATAACCAAAAGATAGTAATCATACAAAAAAATTCCCTCAAGTTCTTAAAAACTAAATATGCGAAAGTTCCGATGAAAAAAAAAAAATCAGTGGCAATAAACACTACTGCACATTACCCTCCTCACTGTACCCTGCAGAATTTATTGCTATTTTTTTGACACTATTCCTCAACCAATTTCTTGAATTTACAGTACTGTATTCCACAGAGAATTCACACAATACCTACAGCTTTTTATCACTACAAATCAATCTTACCTCACCAAAGAAAACATGTATGGTTTTTAAAGAAAAGGAAATTAAAATCACACAAAACAATGAAAGATATAGAAGGTGTTAAGACAATGAATAAAAGAAAAAAAGAGTTACGTGGTTTGTTAGGCGCTTGTTTACTTTACTCTCCAACTCAAGGAACCCCTTCTATGGAGCTCAAGTATCTGACAGGACAACAGGTCAAGAAAAGTCATATGTTATGTGTATGTCTGTGTAAGGTTGAGTTTAGGACCGCTAATGATTAAGCATTTATTCAGAATTGAATTTACTTCTTGGGCATAACAGGTCCTGCAAAACGTTAAATATGTATCTGTAGCACTGTCCAGATTTGTGGTCTAATACAAATACATGTCATTCATATCTGCCAGAAGAGTGTAGTTTCAGATGGAGGTACATCTGTACAAGACTGAGTTGGGAGCCCAGTTGTTTAGTATAGTTTAGTAAATGTACAATCACTAGCAAGTTACTCAGGCTAATAAACCTTACTCTACCCTATACTGGATCAGCATACTAACTATGCCTGAACTGTCCTCACCTTTCCACATCTAACTTCAATCAACCAGAACCTTACCTTACAAGGAAGCGTTGCAACTGCTGTAAGTGTAGAAACAGTCACCTGCTTCCAGTAAAGTGCTCGATTGTTTATGTATCCCTTGCAATTCTGCAATTTCAATATCCTTCACTTAAAGGCACTTCACAGCCACAATCTGTTGACGTGACAATTCTCCGAACCAGATGATGCTGAAAATAAAGTTCTAAGTTATTTCTTTATTTCTCAAAATCTCACAATTAATTGTTTTTTACATCGGGAAAAGACAAACAATGACCTCATTAGCACACATATAAAGATATAACAAATTTTACAACAGATCAAGAGGTTGCACCTCCTTGTTCTGACTGTCACTTAGCAATTTTTACAACCACCCTAATCTTACATTATAACACAAATAAACGAGTCACTTGCATTGCCTAATTTGCCACCGTGAGTCAAATACAGAAAAAAAAATTAATGAACTCATTAATTTGCAGAGGTTAAATAAAAAAACAGCACTGAGGTTCACCAGTTATGGATTTTCTTTTGCCATGACCACCTCCTTGAGAGAGTTCCCAGAGGGAACAGACATCAGAGATATAGAGAGATCTGCAATCCTTCTATTATTATTTGCCTTTGCCTAATACACAAACCTCAAAATTTTGAACTTTTTATCATTCTGCACTCCTGTGTTACAGCAACTGCAAAAGAATTATTTTCTGAAGATGCAAACTTATGCAACTACATGCCCCAAAATCTAAACAGGTCATCATCTACACAGGGGGTACCTATGAGGTGCAAGTTCTCTTGTTAAGTGAACTTACCTGAAGACAAGAGTCCATTAGTGCAGCATTAAGAAGTGTGCTGATGGCTATCAAATCCATTGGGTTCTTGGAAGAATGATGAAGGGCCTGTACTACTCTTTAATAACAAACTATCACCAAAAAGTTCACCAGTATATTATCAATATACTTGCCAGGGAAAAGTCAGTGACTCAGGAATTGATATATTGTGCTTCCAAAAGATACTCTCAGTTCAACAGGAGCTCCAGGTAGCAGTTCAAAACAGATTAACAAGTGTTCAACAGCACAAGGCATGCCTTTACTACTTTTTGTTTCAGCTCCTGTCTCACATTCCCAATAAGCCATTGGGAAAAGACAAGAGATAACCTTAATTTTGGTATCAAGAAACAACAGGAAGCAGCACAGAAACCAAAAACAACAGATGCCCAGAAAAAACTCCTCTCTATAAACCCCATTTTAAAAGAACTTTGGCCCTGCATGGGATTGCTTAAATTTTTAAGCCCTCAGGGTGACCTGAGCCCCCCAGTACACCATGATGTTGTAGAGGTGGAGGTTTTGGACTTGTCAGATAACATGGGCTGACAACCCAACTACCCTGACAGCGGGGAATCTTTCTTCACAAGTTGCTCCCAATAACCAGTTTCCATAAGAAAACAAAAGTTTCAGTGAACATGGCACTCCCATCCCACTAGGACTGAGTTCTGGAAAATACATAGTCTACAAATAGGTTAACTGCAGTCAACAGAAATGAACCAAAGAGAAGAAGACTGACTAGTTAACATCCATTCCCAAGCTGGCACTCACTGGGGCTTCAAAACAATGTAACAGCTTCTATCTTATGACTATGACTATTCTAATCTCCACCTCTATTGTAACTCCCCATCTGGTGCCCATATCCTTAAAACCTCCAGAAAAAACTAGAAAACAACCAAAACACAACAGATGAGGAATTAATATAGCATGGGAGATGGAGGAGAGACAGACACAAGACATGCTACCAACATCCCATTCATAATTTGTCATACCAACATGCCATTCACCTTGGTAATTTCTAAAATTACCATACACGTGGTGTGATCAAAAAGTTCTAAGACTTTACCTTTATTTTAAAGGGCAGAGAACATACAGCATTTTCATAAGCAGTACCCTTCAAAGTAATCTCCCTTTGAAAGCCTTCATCTGATTTGATCAATTTGTTCTCTGGGAACAAAAAGAGTCACATGGAGTGAAGTCACATGAACACTGAGGGTGTGGTACAACAATCATTTTTTAGTCAATAATTCTTGAATGGAGACAGTAGTGTGTGAAGAAGTATTGTCATGGTTCAGAAACCAATGACCATTTTCAAACAGCTGAAGGCAGTTTCTCTAAAATTCATCCCACAAATGAATCAGAACCTCTTTATAAATGACCTGGTTTACTGTTCTATGTTTACACATCAGCTTAGTACACTTCCTTAATAGTGCCAACTGTAATAGACAAAGTCTTTAAACTTTTTGGTCACACATCATATACATTACTTAATAACTAGATTGTCAAACACACTAATGTACATAGGTGTACACAGACTAATATACATAGTTAAGTACAAGAGGTATCAACAAATTATCACAAGTAAAAACAATAATATATATGTTATATATACACTATATATATTATATTACTATTATCATTATTACTGTACAAGACCGATCCCTATTTGGTAGGGGTCCTGGAGCTATAATCCTACAAATTCCTATCCAGGGGCTCCTACAGCTCCAAGTCTGCACCACACTGTGTACGAGAGGTTGAATGGACTCCTCTGAAGTGAAGTTCTCTGACGAGATTTCACACTCATCAACTGTCGATGATACAGCCTTGTCAAAGGTGACTCATTACTTGTACATAACCTGAACTGGGCAGAATTCAGCAACACCACTACATCTATGACTCCATCTGCATAAGGTGCCTGACATATCCACTAGGCACAGCCAGGAAAAGAATTGTCTTTATCCAACTCAAAAGTCGTTGTCTGCATGTTGTAAATGCTAGATCTATATGGCACTGAATTCATCGAGTATAATATTCTAATTTAAAAAAATTTTGATTTCTGAGGGCCTATTGGTTCAATGTGTTTTTGAATGAATTTGTGGATGTGATGTCACATGCAGGGATGTTTTAACAATGTATATAATGAGATCTCAAGTACTGTTGCATATCTGATAATACATTATACACTAAAAACTAACTCAACACAAAAGCACATCACTAATATCTTTTGTCAATGCACAACACTTATTAAGTAGTGGCTACATATCTTACAAGGGGGCTCTTTGCTTTTAAAGTTATCATAAGACTCCAAATATTATCATTATAGAGTTCTATAATCAGGAAAAGCTTTAAGTCTTGTCAGTAGACAAGAAATTTACTTTGCCATCTTATACGTGTCAAAACAATGAAAGTGTACTTCATTTGAACAATGACAACTTAAAACTTCAATGTGATACGACAGTTACAAACAGGTCATGAAATTAAGCAGTCTTGCTGGTGAGTTGTTCATGCCCTGTTTCCTCTCATGGTTGCCAAGAACTTTAGTTAGTCAGCTATTTAGCAGAAAGTTTATCTAAGAAACTCATTCAAAGTACGTTTTCTCTTGTCAATTTATGCCTTTGGTTAGTCAACTTTACTCACCTAAAAGAGGAGCTTCATTATCTTTACAAGAAAATGCTAGGTCATCACATTTGATAGGTATGCCTTACATTTCAGCCGTTAGGTAACATTAGGTTTTCTAGGTTCATTATGTTTTTAAACACTTTTACTTTAAAATTTCCCTCTGCCTGAATACCCTGCCCACTGTATCCCCCCCCATACTGAATGATGTTCTACATCAACTCCCCCTAACTACATTACATCTGCAGAATAACATTGTCCATAACATTATTTTTTTCCGTTTCTAAAATCAACTAGAATGTAAGCACAAATAATCTCAGTCATGGATTTGAAGCAAAATAGTTATCAAGTCAATGCCTAAATGTATACTTTTGACCGCTCTACTGGTGCATCATTCCATAATATAAAGTACTTCACCTCATTCAAGGTAAAACTTTCACCAGTAAGTTTGTAACCCTTCCTACGACTCGTATCAGTCAAACTTACCCCTATGTAGATCGTTATATCACAACTGTTGAAGCCTTTGATAATTTTGAAAGCCTGTATCAGAATCTCCCTTATCCTTCTCTTTTCTAAACTACATAGGTTTGTTTAGTTGGCTTACACAGAATTTATTTCTCAGCCCAGGTAGTGCCAGGAACTTGTCTAGACAAAGAAATAGTCCCGTTTCATTATTTTCAACAAGAAATAGCAGTGCATGGCTAAAGCGATCAAGATCAATTATCTAATACTCATAGCTAAAAAATACTAGTGGAGCTAATCCACACCATGGTATTATTTTCAAATATACACGAGCATTTTCTACGATAATATGTGTCATCCTCTTGTGGAATCATTGTTGAAACTGTAAAGTGATTTCAAAGTGTGGGATTTTGCTGTTTCATGCTTAAAACCGATCTTTCAATATCAAAAAAGAGACTGTTAGTAGTATAGTTATGAGAGAAAAAAAAGGGGGTTGAAAAATTAATAATATAAAAAACAATAAATATAAAAATATTACCAAGAAGTAATAAACATGAAGTCCTAAACTACAAGTCTCCCTTACAATTCGACAAAATAAGGTGTGCCTCAGATGGACATTCTATAAACTTTGGTCTGAAGACCCCAGAGCTTTAAATCTGAAAATACTAATGTCCAAAATGCCTCACACTGTCTATCAACCTTTTAAAGAACACCCTACTTAATCTTTTTACAACACAAGAGCTTATTTGGATCTTGGTATCTACAAATTCTACAATATTGGGGTGTTGTTACCCTTCAACTGACGGATTTCACATATCCTTGCTGGGTCCAATTATCAAATCTCCTGCAACACAAAATTAACATTAAAATCTTCATCACGAGAAAACTAATTCCATGCAATACCAACCTTTCCTTAAAGCGTCAGACCAGCACTGAGGTGACCAAGATATCAACTGTCAGCTACACTGATAAAAGGCCCGGCCCCCACCCTCTCACCATTACACAACCAATTACTCCTAAAAGAATCACGCTAAAATGTTATTGCACATCTAAAGATATAATTCCGGACGTCCTTTCTTTTGTGACACACAAATGTTAATAAATTGATATATACTTTCAGAAAAATTCCAAGGTTAAATGAGGAGTGTGTACTTTGTTTACTTACCGTAGGTCGCTCCTCTGATTGGATTGTCAAATGAGCATCAACGCCGAGAAGTAATGAAGGTAATTTTGGCCAAGAACCAGAAGCAGTAAAATAAATATTGATTGAGGCCCAATGGCAAAAATATATAATTTTCTTGCAAGTGTTTTTATAGTGGGTCTTCGTGGGAAATCATTATTATTTTTACATGGAAGTATAGAATCTTGGAAGGGAGGTGCCTACCTCGCCTGCCAGGCAGTTATCAGCGGAGTATTCGACAACCTCTGCTGTCATTTCCTGTTCTCCAGTCATCACTGCTATTAATGTATTCTGAAGCCTCAATTAATGCCTGCTATTCTTTTGAACTTAATTCTGATTCGTACGGCTATCTTTTGTTTCTTCAACATTATTCAAATATGTCTGCAGTGTTATTTTGTCGATTTAATTTCAATGGTGACTTCATTGTTTGATGTACTTACATAACTCTTGGTACCAAATAAGTGAATATCAAAACATGGGCTTTGAGTGGCTATTTTCCATGAGGTAGCAACAACAGTCGATTATTATTTCAAAGTACACGTTCTACTTTAAGATCTCACAGCATCTAGCATATGTCTATGATCATCCACTTCATTCCTCTCCTTTCCTGTAAAAGTAGCTCCTGATGGAAATTGGAAAACAATGACGGCAATGAGAAAAATAATCTAAGATATACTGAAAATAGCGGATGCCGGGTTCATCAGTCGCCCTGTAACCTCACAGCCGGCACTTGTTTCTCTTCATCAATAAGCCTTGAAAATACTGTTCCAAATTTCCTTGATAGATGAAAAAAGGTGCCAATGTATATACCAAACATAGAACATAAAGAAAAACCGATATTTCGCCATTTGTGATATTCTGCAAAGCTATAAAAGGGAACGAAATGCTCATGAAAATGTAAAACATGTGCTGTAATACATGTAAAACAATTCCAAGAGCGAATACAGTAGATAACTTCCAAGGCATTGGTACAGAAGGAGAGGTGGGCTCTGAGGCAAGAGCAAGAGAACCAAACGGTACTCACCCACCGACTCGGCACCTGCTGTGCAGGTCTGAATCATGTCACTAACCTCAAAGTTTTTAGTCACGTTTTCTTTCGTACTGCGAATATTATTTTGCAATAATCATCCTTAAAGTGTAGATTCTCTCCTTAGACCGAATTTTGTATTTCTCTATTAAGGCATATTAAGTTACATACGGACCTGTTATGATGTTTGCTTCATGAACAGCAGTTTACTTATGCATAGGTTCACGATTTGTTAACCTACCAACACTTCCAGCACTTAATAAATGTCTTAAGACAGTCTTTCAAACAATAAATACAGGAGAAAGCTCAGTGCGAGACGAAAATCGGCGTGATCTGGCCTGCCAACATAGACGAGGGTCACCACCCCCGACGGAGCAGTAGTGACGATGCTCAAGGGCACATCTGACAATATCTCTACATCAAAAGAGCTCTTCTTATCGAAGAGTTTCCTAATTTTCTATGAACTACTCAAGCGAAACAAATCCTTAACTCCTTAACCTAAAACAACACAGAAGTTTCCTCTATTTACTGCCTGGTGGCATAGTGAACTTTCACTTGAGAAGGATTACGCTTGAATGTTTTCAGTTCGTATCTTAAAACTGTTCCACGGCAATGCATATAAATATTACCTCTAAGTACTACCTGAAAATAAACGTGTTTGTCCAATACCAACCAATATGATGCAATTCCTCGCATTTTAACCAATGTGACAGGTAAAACTGGGAAGCACATAGTTGATAACAGATATCGTTGATGAGCCTACCAAAAAACTAGCTATGAAGCTGCTCGCAGCTGTAGTCATAATCATCTTTAATGTCATCGCAGTGTCTTCAGCCGGCCATAACAAGAGAACATGTATAAGAATCATGTAGTATTTATATCTATTTTTTTTACAAGTCTGATGGAATGCTTGCAATATGGCAGCATGTGAGAGTTCGGCAAGCAGGAAGTGCGTGTGCGATGGACTGTCGAGATTTATTGATTTCTTCGTCAACCAGCCAATCATTTTGCTGACTTTGGCAACAGAAACAGCTGGGCAAGTGTTAGTCATACGAGAGTCTGGCAACACCCCCTACCTGACCCGACCTCCCTCTATCAGGGTCAGCTTTCTCTTTCACCTTTGTTGTCTTTGAACTTTAACCCTGATTACGTTTCATATTCACGAGTCTGTCATTAGGAGAGACACTGCAGACAGCAAAACAAACATTGGTACTCAAGTACCTAAATGCATTTTCACACCTACTCCCAAAAAGATAGCTTGAAAATTATTTTAACTGCACTGCAAAGTATTTCTTCAGTGTTGCGTTTGGGACGTGTGATAATACTGGAGGAATTGTAGTTGTTTCAAGGACGTGTCATACAAGAACAGAAAGGAATGATTTTGTTAGAAAGAGTAATGCACTTTTACTGAAGGACTGTTTTTCTTGGTCACATAGACGAAAGCGATTCTGAATACCTAAAGAATATGGACCACATACATACTGAGTGTATGTATTAGTATCCTTCACACCTGAAGGTGTTAAAGATTCTTTTTCGTGGATGAATGTATCTTCAAGTCGACGGTCTTAAAGGCCCTGGTATCTGGCTGGCCTAAATTTAGACTAACCAGCCAACGATGCCAGAGAACTTTGCGATTGTTTTTCGAGATTATTTCGCTTGTCGTTATTCCTTGGAATCCTTCCAGGACTTCTTGTCAACACTACGAAGAATAGGATATCCCTGTCTCTCAAGGGTTTGCAGGGTTAAGGTTAGGGACATCAATTCTGCAAAATCAATTACACAAAAACAAATATGGCTTCAAGCGATATCCCTGCAACCGCGGAAAACACATGTAATTCGTATGGCTGAAGGATGATCGTTGTATATATAATCAGGACGAGTCAGGTTATGTGAAAGGGTGAAAGGAAAGTACAGGAACTGTGTGAGGGGTGAGGCCAGGCTCGGTAAACAGAGGAATGACGACGGCAACAGACCATTAAGGCTGTTATTGATAGAAGAAATCTGAAACATGAAGCTTAGTATGGATAGATTTGAAAAAGAAACATACATAACCCAACGACAACAAAAGCATGTCCAAATATACATGTGTTATATGGCTACAGAGAAGAGAGGGAAGACGTGAGCATAACTGATATATTGCTGGTAAGGAAGAATATGTCAGGCAGTGTGCATTGACGCGAGATCTACGAAAAGGTTGGATTACGATCTAGGACTAGTTAAGTGTGTGACAAAGCAAGGAGGTTGAAAATTGCTTGATTAATCGATTGAGGTGTAAAATTCAACATCCCAACGAGATTAAAAGAAAAGGTGAAAGGTATCGATGAAATGGCTGGAACTGATATGATGTGGAGATACCAGAGGGGTGAATTAACATAAGAGACAGCACACGGGCTTGTGGCATTGGAAAAGTAGCGGAAAAATGTGAACAACATGGTGGAAAGAAGATTTACAGGTGTTGGTTGATAAGAAAACTGGAGTTTGGAAGAAGCTGAATCTCCCTGAAAATGCTGATGAATGAAAAACAAGGAACACACAAGAGTGTCTTGAAAAAATGATAAATATTATTAAAAGGAGAGCAAATGAGGATCTCAGGAAAAGCATGCAATAAATTCTAAGGTATCAGATGTTAAGGGGACGTCTGTCTGAATAGCTATAAGAGGACATCTGTCAGGACTGCTGTTGGTAAGCTATTTGAACAGCAGGACTAAGGGCCAGGAGAGAATATGATAGGTACGTGACGTTACGTGGGAAGAGGTGGGAGGATGTTATGTACCAGAAAAATGAAAAAAAAAATAGGATAAAGAAGTGAGACAGATGAAGAATAGAGAGGAGGCATCAGTTGCACGCACAGCCCCACACTGTGCGTGTCCCCGTGTTTTTCGTAGGCAGTAATGTTTGCCGGAGATACTGCCGATTTCCTTGTTGGGAAAAAAATGTTCACTTCAGTAAGCTGGCACGCTACGACCCGAGACCAAAACTGTAAAGACGGCTCCACTCACGTCAACGTCTGACTTTTTTAACTGACATAAGACTGAAGTTAGTTGCCATGACCTGGGACATTCTATCACTGTAGTACTACCAACGCTGTTTAAGAAATTAATGATTTGAAGTGTAAGTTTTTTCCGGTCACCAGTGTACTGTAATCCA
>JAUUDW010400671.1:1085-12859 GCA_032361385.1 Panulirus guttatus | reverse complement strand
TCTAGCCTCAGCATACATACCTCATTATTTGAAGCCTTAGGCCTACCTAATCCAGGTTTAGGGAAATTTTGGTTCTTAATTTATAAATGATTTGCTCAGTTGGGAATTTTCAGTAGATTGCATGTAGAAGGAAAAGGCAGTTGTCTACAAAAAAGTAATATCATAGCCATAGTAAAGAAAGTTTCCCTTAAAGTATGTTATGAAAAAAAGAAGTAAAAAAAACATAGCCAGGAAAATGGATTGGTGTGTTTAATCTGGAATGGAGAGTTATATTTTGACAGTTCATTGAGTATATGGGTATGGGTGATTTTGTATATTATCATTTCATTTACTGTATTAGGTTTTGTATGAATTTCTCAAAAAAAAAAAAAATCATTGACATTGCTGTAAAAATAATTCCAAATCAGCTGAACTCAGTTTTGTACATGTGTAGGGTCCAGAAGAATTTGAGGAGCAGTCACAAAAAGAAGGATCCCCAGAACCTCTGCCACTACCACCAAGTCCACCTACAAGTGAGCAACTGGCCCCTAGTGCAACAGCTCGACTAAAGAGACATGTTTCTCGAAGGTATCAGCAACATCAGGTGGCAGACAGACAAAACTCTTCTCTTTCCAGCCAAACGGGTAAGAAAGATTCCTTGTGGGCAGCGGAGTGATCAATAAAGACTAGAGCTTGGATCAAACATAGCTGTACTACTTCTTCATGAATGCTGTTGATTCTCATTAAGGATGTAATAAGAGGCTCTTTATAGAAGTAAGGGAAGAACAGCTGGATGAATGAATGTTGTTGATTTTTTTGCATGCTGTATTGTGCATATGTAATATATGGAATACTCATATTATTGACAATTCTGAAATAGTTTGCAGATGCTTTTATGACTGATATATAGTAAAATGAACTGGCATGAATATTTAAAGTTGTTGATAAGAGGATAATTAAGTAAAGATTGAAAAATGGGGATTGAGGTTTTTAGAGTGATGGAGAGAAGGCTCATAGATTGTATGGACCATATTGCTGTAGAAAATTCAGTTTGCTAGATACTGATAGCTATATTTGTTCAAGAGGGATGCTAATATGGATGAAGTAACATTACTCCACTGAACTAGTAACATATGGCAAAACTCATTGTGCTTACCAGGTATCAGGTGTAGGATACATCATCACTGATGTCAGTAAATAGTTAAAACTGCATTCTACTGAAGTTTGTTATATTGTATGCTTACTTAAGAGTTAGGTATTGCCTTGAGTATGGTGTTTGGAAGGGAATCTGGTTGTTGCACTTGCTAGAATGTTGAAAACAATGTTATCATTTTATTATAAATAGATAGATTGACATTGTACCTGTCTGGTTATCAGGAGGGTTCATGACAACTGGTAAGTGAGCCTGCATTTCAGTGGTTGTCAAGTTGCACTGCTCTGACCCAAGTAGCTGTCTTTTCTTTCTACCTCACCCACATGTGGACTACTGGCATTCAGTCTACAAACATACAATCTCTCTTTGTCTTATAACTTTTGACAACCCTAAATTTATACATCT
This sequence comes from Panulirus guttatus, assembly GCA_032361385.1. NCBI lineage: Eukaryota > Metazoa > Arthropoda > Malacostraca > Decapoda > Palinuridae > Panulirus > Panulirus guttatus. The sequence goes on along the minus strand of JAUUDW010400671.1, from coordinate 11,322 downwards.
CTTTCTTCATTACTCAAGATTTTCCTGCAGTAAGTGCTGTGTGCTTGCCCTGTCTTTTGGCAAAATGGTAAGAGGAATAGATAGAAGTAGTGGGTAGGAACATTAGGAATAAACAGTAGGTAGAAGTAGTAGGTAGGAACATTAGGTGGAAGCACTAGGTAGAAGTAGGAGGTTGGAACATTGGTTAGGTACATTAGTTAGACACATCAGGTAAAAGTAGCTGGTAGGATCATTAGCAAGGAGCCTCTGGAAACATTGCCCTCTGTCAGTGGCCTGTTGAGGGTGAGGCGCCAAAGTCTTAGAAGCTGCACTGGAGTTCATCAGTTGTGGAGACTCTTTTACTATAGCCACCCCCTTGAGGGGCTTCCCGAGGGGAATGGGTGTCAGAAATATAGATTGATAGATAAATAGGCCTGTAATTTTAAGTTATGCTGGTTAAAGGTGTTGCTTATGATATGTATACAGATTCATAGATATGAAATAGGAAGATTGTCATAAGTCTAGACCTTTAATGCAGTGCAAATAGTAAAGAAAGCATTTATGTAACAGATGGAATGGATGTCAGCAGCCAGGTGTCCTTCATCCAGCTGCAAAAACAGCATTATGTTCGAAAAATACAACGTCATATCCATACTCTTGAAAAACTAGAAAGGTATGTATTTCATATGGATGTTTGCTTTCATACCACAGTCTCGCTTGATGATGTCATATTCTTGTACTTGGTGAAGTTTACTGTGTGATGTATTGCATATCCCTTTGCACACGGCAGCTGTATTTAGTGGTGTATCACACATCCTCAAACTAACTCATCTTAATTTTTGAATTGACTGATTCCCATGCTCAATTCTACTCGGCAGTATGTTACACATCCTTACATTTACAAATGTCTTAGTGGTGTGTCTCATTCTTACACTTACAACTCTTTCCTGGTGGTTTCATACATCATCACGTGGAGAAGTGTTTTTTTCAGTTATGGTATACAAATCAGAATTTAATGTTTCTTAATCAGAGAGATGTGAAACACATCATAATCATCCTCAGGATCATTACATTCTTATCACTCTGTTTCACATTCCCAGTATTGAGGCTAGGTTAAGAATGAAAAGAAGGCAAAGGAAACTGAAAGAAAAGGAAGAGAATTGTTTAAGTTTGCATGTTGTCAGAATTCACAACAGTTAAGCATTTATGGTACACCCAGATGGCAGCATAAGTAGTTCCCAGATTAAGCAAGCCGAGTTACAGGGAAAGGCTAGAATCCTTAAACTTGCTCACCATGGAATAGAGAAAAGTGAAATGTGACCTGATCACAACCTTTTAGATTCTTTAAACCAGATTGATGATATAGACAGTGAATAGTTCTTTGAAAGGTTTAAGGGAAGGACAACCAGGTGACAACATGAAATTAAGCAAGTATTATTAAAGAAGATGTGAAAAAGTACATTTATAGTATGGGTGGTGAATGAATGGAATGAAATGACTGAAGACATTGGTAATACAGACAGCATACAAAAATTTAATAAGTTGTATGATAGTAGAGAATGTTCAAGAGATAGGGACCCATGAGTGTAAAACTCCCTCCCCATACATTGCAAATAGGTAATTACAAATAGATAATTACTCACATATAAAGCAATAGCCTTAGAGAATTATATTCTCATGGAAACAATGTCTTAGAGTATATACAGGTTAATATCTTGTATAAGCATGTTACTGAATATAGCAGAATCAGAGTGGCTTATACACCATCAGTATTAATTTTTATTCATACACAGCAGCATTGCTGGGGCTACATTGGCCACTGAAAAAAAAAAAGTGCAGACACAAGCAAATACTGAATAAATGAGGGAACCAAGCTGTTTGGAACTACCTCAGCTCCTCAAGGTGACTTCAAAGACCTGAGCAGGTTATTGCATCATTGTTCAGTCCCTGTGAATGAGCATCAGCCAACCTTATATCTTTTATGTTGGTCAAAGGGGATGAATCCTTATGGATATACATTAGTTTTTTTGGGTGTAACAGTGTTTTAACTCATCACTGAGTAAGTACTCTTTCAGATGCATTATAGTCCTTTGCCAGTGAGAGAGATGTTTTTTCATCCTACGAGCCCTACATTTTGGGAGATGCATATAAGAGAATTTCACCTTTGGTTAGCAAGTGTAGATTGTATTTACCAACAATCTTGTAGAAAGTTAAGGTAAGTAAATATTTTGGTTAAGTTTAGTATCAGCCACTCTACTTAGAAATATGGGAAAGATATGAAGTGAAAAGAGACTGGAATAGTAGTTTTAACCCTTAAACATTGAACATGGTCCAGAAATTCCATCATGGAGTGTGCAGAAAAAGTGAAATAGAAAAATGTAATTCCTTCATGAAATGATGGATTGGCAATCAAAAGTAACACAAAACACTGAAAGCTATATATTTTATCTTTGTGTTGGCCTGGTCCAATGCTAAACACTTGAAGGGTTTGTGCATGGTGTGTTTGATGGTTCCTGATAAGAGAGGAAGACATAGAAATGATATAACTTGTTTTCTTACTGAACACTTAATTAATACATCTTTCACAATGAAATTTAATATGAGGGACATTGGTTGGCAAGTGTGTAGAGGATATTGAAGGATTTGTTTCTTTATACTGAAAACTTCACTTAATACGCACTTGTATTTCACACTCATATTCATATTTCATACACAGGCACAACACTGATTTAGTGAACAAGTTGAATAATATATGTATATGTAGAAATATTAAACTTTCACTCTGCATCTGTGTATATGTGAGGAGATTGAGTGGCTGGCACATATGGGAAGGATATTGGAGATGTGTTTTTTTTTATTATTCTTGCTCTTAACCTGTCATCTGTTACCAATGTCCTCCATTGAACCAGGATAATTAGAATAGTAGATAAGGCATAATTATGTCATTTCTTCCATAACTGCAAGTTCATTGGGGGATGCCTTCCACTCCTTATCTAATATCTGTAAATATACTCCCAGTAACTTATTTCTTCTCATGTTATTCCCCTTTATCTGGTACATAAGTGCTCCTCCTAACAAGTTAGGATGTCCAACAAACTACATATTTTCTCCAAGAACTTCATGCATGCACAACATTCAAATGGACTTCTATGCATTTATAATGGTTTTTGTATGGGTACAGGAGATATTTTAATGATAGAAGAGACCTTTGTAGGCTACTAATGGTGCAGGAAGTCTGCTGGATGTTAAAAAGAGACGGGATAGATTAGAGCATTGTTTTTAATTGAAAACCATTTTCTAAAAGCATTATAAATGGCCATTGGTTTAAGGGTTAAGATACAGGTAAAATTAAAAGACGTGCAAACAAAGGTAATTAGGGTGTATTCATATTGTTACATACACTACCTCTGTAATGATGTTATTAGTGGAAGAATGTTATTAACCATTTTATTGTTTTCCAGAGCTCTACTGGTACAATTAGGAGATAGCATGGGGTCAGAAAATAGCTTCAGAAGATGCGTAACGGAGGGACGTTCACACACGGAGTCAGATACAAATGGCAAGTCTCAGACACGAGATATTCTTGGTCAGTCTGGTAAGTTGCCTTTGCGGCATGAAGTGATTTTTAGTCGTTTGATGACCCTTTCGTAGAGAACTCTAAGATCGGCCCAAAGTCATTCCTTCATATGCTCATTAGTTGATCCTTCCATGATTAGTTGCCATGAAATATTGATAGTGTAAATTTTTCATCAGAAACTTGGGATATATTCAGATCAGTTAGCTAAGATTTGCTGGAGATTTCAAGAATAGTTTGAATTTTCACCCACATACACACACACACACACACACACAAAAAAAAAGCTCACTTTATCTTCTCTTCTTTGCTTTTTACCACTTTCCTATCTACTCTCTTTACTAATACTCCCATTTGCTCTCTTGTTTTCATAATACTAACCTCCTTCCAAAATATTTTTGTATCCTCCCTGATTTTGCTAATGCTCTTTCACGTTAACCTCAGTTTAACCCTCATTAGCCCTATTTTTCAGCCCGTGCACCATCCTGTTGACCTCCAGCTGTTCCCCATTCTTCTTGTCCACCCATTTCTCCTTGTTCCCCCCCCTCTTGCACTTGTAATCATTACTTCCGTAAATACCTCCCATTCCTCATGCACTCTCCTAGCTTCGTTTACTCTCACCTCTTGTCATTCTAAAATCAGAATCTCATAGCATCTCTTAACACATGCCTCTCTTCCAAGTTCAGTCACTTTCACCACCTTCCCACTCATATCATTTTCTCTTTTCTTAGAGCCTCTAACAACCTTCATCCTCGTCTCCAAGCCGCCCGTCTCAGCACATTCACATTCAGAAGTCTTCCCTTTGTACGCCTGTCCATTAGTAAGTAATCCGATACTTTAATGTCCAATTTCCTTCACCCCTGCACATCCATGTATAATAACCAGATTTCCCTGTCTCCATTGATTTTTCAGTACACAACTAAATAAGCCTTTCATCGTTTTCAGTCACAACACTGGGTACTCCATTTCCCTACTTCTTCCCTCAACTGCCACATCACACACTCTCACATTCAAATCACCCATCACTAATTCTCATTTCTTTGTTTTGAAACTGCTGACATACTCACTTACCTATCTTTTTAAGTCCCCTCATTTACACAAGGATATACAATGATAATGACCCACCTCTCATAATTCACTTTCATTTTTTCCCAAACTAGTTTGGGGCTCACTTCCTTACACTAACTCATTCCACAACTCTTCCTTCAGTAGCAGTTTTTCCCTTCCAAACTTTTCCCCTCTAACTAACCCTTGACTTTACCTTTACGACAATCTTCCCCTTTCCTCTTTAGCTTTGGTTCACTCGGGGTTAGAACATCAAGGTTCCTCCTATCAAACTTACTACCTCTCTCTCCCTTCTCATTTTGGTTACATCCACACACATTTAGATACCTCAGCCTGAGCCTTCAAGGAGGATGAGCACCCCTTGCATTTGTTCCAATGTTTAGAAATTAAAATACAGAAAGGGAAGAGTATGCATCCCCCCACACCTGCCTTCTGTAGCTGCCTCCTATATTACCTGGGGAATTATCCATTAGATAATTTTTCATGGACTATCTTACTGTTTATAGAGAGAAATAGCTCATCAGAAATTCATTAGTGTGATTATTTGGTCAAGTTCCCTCTGTATGAATGGCATGTTATTTATATAACTTGATGTACCCAATGAAAGACATTTAAGGTTTTACAAAAACATTTGATTTACCTCATGCTAATAAGCATGGAATTAATTGAGAGAGAGGCAGCAAGAACAAATATTTTAGACAGTAAAAGGGCTCATACTTTCTGTTAAAGTGTCATATATCATGTAGCTCAGTATATTTTGATACTGTACATTTAGATTTTCTTTCTTATTTTTAAGGATGCAACACCTATCAGAGTTCAGCCTAGTTTTTATAATATTGTATTGATGGATATGTTTTAGCAGATGGATGATATCTGTGCTCTGCTTTTAAAGTAATAGTATTCATTTTGTATAACTGGTGATGAAGGAAATATATTTTTCCAGGCACAGCTACTAGCAGCATTATATCAAGTGATTACAGTGATGAAATGACTCAAAAACAACCATACCAGTTTCTTCAGATGGGAAGAGTTTGCAAGACCAAAGGTATAGAAACTCAGCCAGATGGTCAGGACAGTTCTTTTTCTGCTGGGAGAAAGAGTGAGAGCATTAGATCAACAACACTACAGTCCCACACATCATCTCCAAGAGTCACTCTGAGTCATTTAAGCTCTGATATAACCAGTTCTCGTACCTCATCACTGAAGCAGGTGGAGGAAGAGGTCAGAAAGTTGGCCTTTACTGAAGAGAGGTCACGATTTTTGATGAAAAACTCAAGGTTACATCCTCCTGTTGCAAAAAGAGGAGTCTTACAGTCCCAGGACAAAATGAGGAAAATGGAACGAGAAGATCCTCGGGGAGAGGAAGATCCAGAGCAATCTCGTCTTCCCAGTAGAAGGAGTATTTCAGATAATACATTAGACAGCAATACATCTCTGAAAAATAAGTTATTTAAAGATGTTGCATTGGATTGGGAGGGAACAAGCTGTAGAAATGTAGGTGGACTTCCGTGTGAGGCACATACAATATCTGAGGGGGAAATCACCAACAGAGCCATTTCTGACAGTCAGATATCAAGACAGGGTGATGGACGTGAAGCAAGGGATCGAATTCAGATAAGTCAGGTTGATTCCTTGATATATAAGAGTGATGATGACAAGAATTTAGAATTGCAATCTCCACCGGTTATAGATAGAAATGTAGAGAGACAACAAGAGCAGACAAGAATTATACTGTTCAAAGACTTTGGTCAAATGTTTCCAAGTAGAGAAAATATTTTAGTGAAGGAAGATGAAGGCATTTCTAGCCTGTATCTCAGTGGTCACAGTGTTGGGGTTCAGACTAGTGATTCATTATTAGATCTAGTTAGAAGCTCAAGGGAATCAAAGGCAAGAAGCTCTTCTAGACCAAGTTCTAGCATTACCAGTGATAGTGTTTCTGAGGATGTGAGTAGTGAATCATCTACAAATAAGACTTCCTCAAGATTACAACATGGAGAAAATAAAAACAGGAAAGTCAGTGACTGCAGACAAGCTTCAGGTGTTGTGTCACACAGATGTTATAATATAAATGCCAGTGAACAAGGCAAAAATCAGTCATCAGGACCAGGTTCAGTGAGAGATGAAAAGAGGTTTTGTAAAAAACAGGGAGATATTATGCCACTTAATGAACATTTAGATGGAAAGGATAAAAGATCTTCAAAGACAGACTTTGAAAGAAATAAAAAAGCACCTGTAAGGGATATCGGTAATATATCTACCTCAAAACAAAAAACTGAAAGGGACAGAAATGGTAAAAACAGTGGTCATGGGGGTGTAACCTCATATAGAGCAGGATCTGCAAAAGATGTAAATAGGCATATAAGAGATAATGAAGTTGTGACATCATCTAGACCATCATCAAGGTGCACTGAGAGTAAGCATGAGGAGGAATGTAAAAGTGTAGAATTATCCAGTCCAAGGTCCAGGAAACAAGAAAATAAACTTATGAAAGAGGGTAAGACTCTGACATCATCTACACCAGGAAATGCAAGAAATGAAAGGGCACATGTTGTAGAGTTTAGGACAGAACCCTCTTCTAGGTCAGGAGACTTGTCTACACCAGAATCTTCAAATACTGGAGATAGCCTTGGTGGCACTGAAAGTGAACCATCATCTGGAGTAAAGTCTGCAAGAAATGATAATATATTTATGGATGGCTGTGCAAGAGAAACCTTGCTCAATGCAGTTTCTAGGAGGAAAGAGTTCCAGTGCACTGAGAATACTAAGAATAATTCCTTGATCAAGCAAGGTACTGAAAGTAATAAATGGCAGGTTTTAAATCAGACAGGACAGGATGTATTAAGAATCCATGAGAGAGAGAAAAGCAGTCGTTTTATAGATAAACAAAATTCAGAGCCATTCTTACAAGAGTACAACAGAGAGAGAGCCAAAGGGTCCTTAGACACAGATCACACCAGACCTTCTATATGTGCAATACCTTCTGCCTCACAAAAGCAGGACAATGAGGAGCAGTTTCAAGAGGTAACTAAATCAGACTCAGGAAATCTTTTGGAGCTCAGCAGAAGTAAAGGTTTGACTTCACCTCCAGTTGGATCATCATCAGCATTGAGTGAGGGTTCAAGTACCCTCAAAAGCAGCAAAAATAAGTCTTTGTACATTTACCGTAATCTCATATCATCAGATGTTAGTAACACCACTGATGATTCGAAGTGTGACACAAAAGTCTTAGGGCCAAAAAATAAAACAGTATTACGAACATTCAATGAGGAAAAAACAGCAGTTAAGCAAGGAATCATAAGAAACAAGAAACCTATTAGATTTGATGTGTCTTTTGACAAGGAAAATTTATACCAAAGACAGCCTCAAATAGCAGAAAATTATGGATCCATCAACTGAGGCTCAGTGCGTAATGTCACACTAAGATGCTGATCCTCTCTCACATTGAATTCGAGCTTCCAGCCACTAATATATTCAGCAGTGCAGCTTGAACACCTACAATTGTACACAATCATTGGTATGAGATCAGGTAGGGTCTCCATCTCTTCATTTTTGAATAAGGATTTTTTTTTTAATAGCTGTGTGTGAGAATATATCAGTACTATATTTGAAGATAGAATTTGCTTTAGTTTCTCACTTAAGTAGCCATACCATTGAATTTTTGTATATTTGATTTCCTTTGGTACATTAAAGCTGGGCTGGCAGGTTGATATATCGATTTGAAAATTGATTAACCTTTTGATAAAAAATAATGGCGAGGACGTATTGTCGTCAGATAACGATACAGATTACAGTCTCGTATAGAGCTTCTTGCTGCAAAGGAGTCCATCCTGTCCCTGCTGCTAAAATCATCTCATCCTTGAAGCTGTTGGATCTCTGGATCAAGGGACGTGTGCATACAGCCTCAGGACCTACTCGTGAAAGGGGTCTTGGTGTTGTTAAGTGATACTGTGATAGTATTTCGTAATTATGGACGGTAACATGGAGGAATCAATGTATCTTTGTTATTAGATATTGCCTTTTTGGCATCTCCGTAGGAAGTTATATATGCTGCTGTGTAAGCATTTCTTAATAAACTTCTCTAGACTGTTAGATTCTTTTGTAGTGGTATAACCATATTACATTCTTTAACCCAGGGAATCAGAGGCACGAATTGATAATGCACTAAGAAAGATACAAAGAAAATTAGAAATTTACACTTAATCCTGATAGTTTGAAAAATAGTGGACCGGTTGGATAGGTTCTTTATAAACTTTGAACTTAAAAGTATTATCTGATATCATTATAAAGATATGCAAAAGCGGTAATGAATTATTAACTTCCTCCTAAAATTTGGAAATTTGAGAGAATTCATTAACACAGATATTTTGTAAGGATAACCTCTATGTCAAGTACAGTTTTCACATATGTAGAAAATTATTTCCAACAAACAGATTGTAGAGGGTTAAAACCCTTATGTCTCATACAGGGGATTATTATTGTGCCCTCACTTATCAAAGTTGCAAGTACTATGAACCCTCCTGAGTGATATCATTAATGAGATATTTCGTTTTACTAAATGTCTTTCGGATGTTGTTGAAATTGTAAAGGCTTCCCATCCCTTGTTAACTGAAAATTTATGCAAGGTCACCATTTATACCTCAAAATGACCTTTACCCACCAGGTGTGGCTCTTAATCCTGACCAGCTTACTGAGCGTGGGCATCGCCATGGGCTGTGTACTGTGGACCGAGGGGAAGATCTTCAGACACTCCAAGAAGAACATCGCTGCTAGAGCTTTCCTTTGGGTCCTTTGCACAGTTACACAAGAGAGTAAGTTTTCATTAACGTTGGAATATGCCTGACATTGATACTCGGGCATGCTTAACGCTTTCACCGCTCTCGCTGTTACCAAGCGGCTGCTCTGCACGTGATTTAACAGCTTATTGGCTCATGTCATCCTCAGAAATCTCAGCTGAGTTTTACTTCCATCATTTACTCACAGATATCACTAGCAGCTCCGCCACAGCTGGAAAAAATCATTCGCCTCTCAGCCACCAAGTGATTGTTTTGAGATGTGTATATTCATGCACCTGACCTGATGCCACACGTAGGTGCCTACTGTCGTACAATACATATGACACACACGGAGAGTCATAAAGAGGAGAGATTATATACACGCTAATTTTCTATTGAAGTACAAAAAAACAAGAAGCTAAATGTGTTTGTATGAGGTAGAACAAGAACAGACTAGAATGTTTCTCAGCATGTTAATACAATGGAACCTATGAAAATTTTCACTGAGACGTACTAAAGTATAGCGTATTTTTCATGCTTTACACTGGCCTTCAGAGATTTCGTTAAAGTTATAACTAATCTCATTTAGATACTGCTCATCTCGTGATATAGAGCTACAGACAATCGTGTTTTGTGATATCTTTTGTAAGCGTCTACTCTATCTGGCTCTAAATAAACCACCAAAAGAGTAATAAGAATGTAGTTAGCTTTATGATGAAGAAACAATTACAGTGGCATTATTGTTGATAGCTTTGATGAGACGAGAATTATTTCCGCATTTAATCATGCAAATAAACAAAGTTCTGCCACTGTGAATGGCACACCAGTATGTAAATGATACCTTCGT
>JAUUDW010400560.1:0-12859 GCA_032361385.1 Panulirus guttatus | reverse complement strand
GGGAATAGGATTATGAAGACAGTTCTTTCTCAGAAATTCGTAAATACTTCTTTCCCTTGTCTTTTCTTCTTCATAATTCTCTCTATGATTCCAATTAAGGCCCGGCCTTCATGTGGACTTTGGTGCGTGACTGGAGCCTTGAATATAAGAAAAAAAAATCCCTTTTCGACAGTTTGTTGCTCAAAGATAAGACTTGGTTGTAAGTTGGTGAGATAAGGAAGTGTTGAGCCTTCTGATGTGCTGATTTAGAGGGTATTTTGTTATACCGTAGCAATTCCAAAATCCTTACAGAAAATAACAAATGAATTTTGCTACTGTAAAACCCATGTTGTTATTGTAGCCGTTTGTGTGTTTAATGTGCAACACTGTGTTGAGCAACTGAGATCCTCATTAAACCGATACTTAAGCTGTTATGATTAGATACTCCGGATTGGTTGCAGCGAAATCAATACTTAAGCTGTTATGATTAGATATTCAGGATTGGTTGTAGCCTGGTTTAGATATTCCGGATTGGTTGTAGCCTAGCTACATACTGAAGCTGTTATGATTAGTTATTCCGGATTTGTTGTAGCCTAGTTTAGATATTCCGGATTGGTTGTAGCCTAGCTACATACTGAAGCTGTTATGATTAGATATTCCGGATTGCTTGTAGCCCAGTACCACCTGTTATGATTAGATATTCCGGATTGGTTGTAGCCCAGTACCAGCCGTTATGATTAGATATTCCGGATTGGTTGTAGCCTGTAGATATTCCGGATTGGTTGTAGCCCAGTTCCACCTGTTATGATTAGATATTTCGGATTGGTTGTAGCCTAGTCGCACTTTTAGTGTTTCCGGATTGGTTGTAGCTCGGATCGGCTGTAGACAGAGGTCTGTTACTGTAGACAAAGGTCTGTTACTGTAGACAAAGGCCTGTTACTGTAAACAAAGGCCTGTTACTGTACACAAAGGTCTGTTACTGTAACAAAGGTCTGTTACTATAGACAAAGGTCTGTTACTGTAGACAAAGGCCTGTTACTGTAAACAAAGGCCTGTTACTGTACACAAAGGCCTGTTACTGTAGACAAAGGCTTATTACTGTACACAAAGGCCTGTTGCTGTACACAAAGGCCTGTTACTGTACACAAAGGTCTATTACTGTAGACAAAGGCCTGTTACTGTAGGCAAAGGCCAATTACTGTAGACAAAAGCCTGTTACTGTAGACAAAGGCCTGTTACTGTACACAAAGGTCTGTTACTTTAAACAAAGGCCTGTTACTGTAGACAAAGGCCTGTTACTCTGGATAAAGGTGTTACTGTATACGAAGGTCTGTTACTGTAGAGAAAAGTCTGTTACTGTAGACAAAGGCTTATTACTGTAGACAAAGGTCTGTTACTGTAGACAAAGGCCTGTTACTGTAGACAAAGGCCTATTGCTGTTGACAAAGGCCTGTTACTGTAGACAAAGGCCTGTTACTGTAGACAAAGGCCTGTTACAGTAGACAAAGGTCTGTTACTGTAGACAAAGGTCTGTTACTTTAGACAAAGGCCTGTTACTGTAGACAAAGGCCTGTTACTGTAGACAAAGGCCTATTGCTGTAGACAAAGGCCTGTTACTGTAGACAAAGGCCTGTTACTGTACACAAAAGCCTATTACTCCATAGAACAGCTGTCACACACACACACACACACACACACACACACACACACCACAACACATCCTACAGCAATTCCTGTTGACTGGACTCAGGCAGTAATTTCTGGCCCCTCCAGAATGCCGCCCCATGAACTCGCCTCTCGCAATGCCACTTCGGCCAGTGAGACCAGCGCAGGTTTAGGCCTAAGAGTTAGTGTCGTGGGTGTTAGGCACCTGTGTTCGCTGTTGAAGGGGCTCCAGTCTCAGTCATAGTGGGGCCAGTACAGTTAAACTCATTCATTAAACCAAGTTATGCAGTTAGCACGCATATAGTAACGTCTAATGGAGAATAAATGAGATATTCTAAATGTAATTTACATAAATCCCGCCTCCAAGCCATATATAGGATTTAGGCTAAGGGCCTGATTTATATAAAGATGGCCGTATGTTTTTCTTACATTAGTTAGAAGGCATATATTGTCTCCCGGGGCTGCGTGCCAATCCGCCGCAGGGTTAGCCTGCCTCCCTGACCGTCGCAAGAACCTTACCCGGGATTCCGACGGGTCAAGCGCCGACGTCATAACTGCCTGACGGAAGACATGGACTCGCCCACATGCTTCCGACATTCCTCATTACTCGTGCGCTCCGTCCCGTGTGGTGAGGTGTGTTCCCTGCTCTCGCTCCACAACACTCGTGCGAGATGGAGCAAGTACGACCTGTGTCCAGGTTAGGCCTCTCTTTGCGAGGTAATCAAACTGTTTGTTTGTCTCGTAAATAATACCCTTGCAAGAGCTTTATCAATCTGCATTGCAGGGGCAAGAGGTTATTTTTTGGGGTGATGGGGAGAGTCGCCCCTTCATCCCAAGTGTGGGGGAGGTAATCTACCTTACCCAGCGGAACGTTGGGGTGTTTGAGGCGAGTTCCCAAGGTCATCCTTCTCTCGTACTCGGAATTTAAGGTGTTGGACCTTGGGGGACGCTGAGGAGGTACTCCTCCAACAGCAGACTGTGATGGAAGCTTGAGATAAAGTATAAAAATAAATGAGAATAATGCCGGAAAATGCAAAAGCTTTTGCAAATATTCAATGATCACTGGTGGAGCTCTTCGGGGGCAAGCCAAAGTTTGGAAATCAAACACACTCTTGCTCAAAATTTACAGAATCTCCGACAATTTCCACTTTTTTTGAAGGTTGTCATAACCTACCATTTTGTTATACTGTGGCCTGTGAACAATATTACCGTGCCTTCTGAACGTGTGTATTGATTCTGTTCAGACCTTAATATAACAGACTTGCTGCTGCCGTCGAGAGAGTCCTTATTGAATTATGGAGACACGGACTTATTGTGACATAGTTGTGATGATTGTGTTTATTGTCAGTAAAATTGACAGAAGTGTAATACAATATGGCTGAGTACTAACCCCAGTGATGCTACTGCTTGTTAAGCACATTTCATATCTCTGTTTTTTTGTTCTAATTTTACTGATTTTTATATTTAGAATTGCAGTTCTCACGCCTTGCAAATAGTTTTGATTTTAGTTTCGTTAATTTGTCGTTGTGATGGTTTCTCTTATTCTTATCACTTGGGTATTTTCGTTAAATACGTTGTGATAAGTATCTTATTCTTGTCTCTGTTTTCCTTGTAAGTGTAATCGTAAAGTGTGGTGCAACGGGGTATAAGTTAGGTAAAAGGGAATAGACTCAAGTGCATGAACTGTTGATATCCAACCAGGCAGAACTATGCATCGCTCTATCGCTCTAGGTATGCAAATCGCCTCGAGTCGGTCAGCCATATGACTATCGGGGTGACCCGAATTGAACAGGTCAGGAACAAAATATCCGGATAATACATCAAAAAGTACATTTCTACAAATGAGTAACCTTCAATGAGGAGTGCATGACCCCGGGTATAAAGGGGTGACCTCTGACCTGCATTGTAAGGCAATCTTGACCTTAGGGTCGTATCAGTGACCTTCAGGGTCGTCCCGTTGTTCGTAGGTGATGAGTGATTGACGTAGTTTGAGATGGGGGCCTCATTTGTTGTGGATATGAGCTGTAATGGTTTTGGAGCTGATGAAGTACATGCTGGGGCATGAGGGACTTGAAATATGGCAGGGGTGAATTCCTGTGGTCAGGGTTGGTGAAGCAGCCTCCTCCCATCACCCAATTTAAGTTGAAGCTCTTGAATTAATTATAATTCAGTATTTTTACCGTATGGGGAGGGAGTTTTACGTTTGTGGGGCCCCTTGAACTTTCTCAGCTCTCATAAGTTTAAATTTCTGAATGGTAACCACATTTAATATATGTAATGTACTTGATGGTATAATAGCAGTAATTCATTATATCTTTTTTGAATAAGTTTTGCATAATTTCGATTATGACCCTGGTTGGTTTTGAAGTAATCAGCCTGCATTAAAAACTGTAAGGTTGTTATCAGGTCATCCTTTACATTTCTTTCATCTGTTCTAGCCAGACTTAAACCATTTTTCATAACTCAGATCTCTTCATTGTGGTATCTTTTTTTTTGCCCTCTTGTACTCCTTCTATATTAGGTCTTTGTTCCAGTCAGGTGTGGTGACCACAATTGAGAAGTGTAATTTAGTTTTGGCCTTACGTATATAGGATGTGAACAGTTTGCTGAGTAATTTCTTGTCCATGAACTTGAATGCAGTTGCAGTAATTGTCAGCAAACAACTGGTTTCCTTAAGTATTCTCTTGATGTGAGATTCTAGCCATAGGTTATGGACGATCTTTTCCATGACAGGTGGTGTTAAAGGAATCTATAGTGATACATTATATTTTTTTCTGCATTTCTCTAAAAGTTTTTCATGTATAGTGGTAAAAGAAGAAGTGAAAGGACGTACGTAAGTTCATGAAGAATTAAAATTGAGCAGATGTTGTGATCGGGTGCAGGGAGTCAAGATGTTTTGAGTCAGACGTGGTAGTAGTAGGCAAGGTTAGAATTTGTAGATATAGTCTTAATTTGAGTGATAATATGTCGTTGGCAAGTGTAACATTTTACAGGCTGTTGAAGATATCACTGCTGATGTCTGTAATAGAGCTGTGGACATTTCATCATCAAGCAGGGGAATTATTAGTAGGGATGATGAAGTGCAAAAGTCTTTATGACCTGAGCGAGTAAGGGGTGGAAGAAGGAAATGGCCCCTTGTAAGCATACTGCCTGACAACACTCAAAAAAGGAAGTCTCTTAGCCTTGGAGTAAGACTAATCTGTAAACCTAAGATTGATGGCTTTTGTTTATAATTATGGTATGGATATCTAGGTTAAATGAAAGCCTTTGTAATGATGGAGGTAAGAACTATGGAGGCCTTGCACTTCTCTTGGCTCTAATAGATGATAAGGTCCAGGAAGGCAGTGATTAGTGGAAGAGGTTTTGACATTACCAAACTGCTGAGAATCTTTAGAACTTGAGATGTCTTTGTAGGCTTAGTTGGGCAAAACTTTAGCAGAGTAAGCTGATGATCAGGGTGATAGGAATGAGATTTAACATGATGAGAGAGAGTGGGCTTACTGACTTTAGTTTTGGGGAAAGATATGAAGTTTTCCATTCAGTGAGTCATTTAGATTTCTAGCAAAAAGCTTTGATAATGGATTAGGTGGGGGTGGGGTGGTGTGGGGGTGGGGGTTGGCTATTGGGTAGTCAAATGCCTTACTTAAGGTTGCCTAGCCATGTAGCAACTTCTTGCATTCTCTGCAGGGGTGAAAGGGTTGGAGGGTAAGCAAGAAGGCAGACAGTAGTAGTAGGTGTATGGCAGATAATGGCAAAGTTGTTGTTTATGAGTTGATTAGCTTCGTTTCAGAAGTGATCTTTTTACAGGAAGAAGGGAATACTTTTTGATGTGAACCAGGTATGACAAGGGGGTTTGGAAATTATCTGTATGGCAAAGTTTCTGATGTTCACTTATTTTCCTCAGGGTAGCCTCTGATGCAGTGTACGAGAATGTGGACATTGAGGAGCTGATGTTGCAGATGCGGGAGGCAGAGTCACTGGAGGAGCAGGGCGACATACTCCACTATCTGGTTTGTTTCAGCATCAAAATTGATCTTAATATCTTATTAATTCCACTGTCTTGGAGAGAGGAGCAGGTATGCAATCTGTAGGGGTTGAGGGGGATTTAGGAAGTGAGTCATGTGTTACTTCCTGATGACGGCACTAGTGATAGATTTGAGTTATAAACTGCAGAAGCTGGTGCCTAGATTTGAGAGAGTGAAAGGAGGAAGTTAAGATTAAGTGTGGTTATTTGGTTAAGTAGTGCAGAGAGACAGGTTAGGTGTGATGTAACTTTGAATAAGGAAACTGGAGGAAGTATGGTGTTTTAGATACCTTGGATGCCTTGGAGTGAGCATGGCAGCAAATGGAAGCATGGAAGCAAAGGTGGGTCATAGGGTGAATAAAGGAGTGAAGGTTCTTGAAGCATGAATGAATGTGTGGAAAGAAAGGTCACTGTTTGGGAGTGTGAAAATGGGTATGTTGGAGGGTATAGTAGTGCCAGTTATCTTGTATGGATGGAAGGCATGGGCTGCAGTGTAGATGAAAATGCACAGAGGAGGATGCATGTGTTGGAAATGAAATACTTGAAGACAATATTTGGTGTGAGGAGGGTTGATCAAGTAAGTAATAACAAGAAAGAGGTGTGGTAATAAGAAGTGTATAGATGAGAGAGGTGAAGAGGGTGTGCTGAAATGTAGACAGTGGAGAGAATGAGTGAGGAAAGGTTGAAGTGGAGGGAACAAGAAGGTGAAGACCAAATTGGAGATGCAAGGATGACATGAAAAATATGAGTGCTCAGGGCCTGAACATGCACAAGATAGAGTAAATTGGAGCAATATAGTATATATGAGGGAACGTGCTGTCAGTACACTGAACTAGGGCATATGAAATGGCTAGAGGACACCACAGGAAGGTTTATTGGGCTTGGTTATGGTTAGGGGGCTGTGGCTTTAATATGCATTTATACATGCTATTTTACTTATATACATTTCTTTTGACTGCATTTCCTTATCACTGAATTTGTTAAATCATGTTGGATTTTGATCAGACCCAGACATTGCAGCAATTTTTTTAATTGTTGAAGTTTTTAGTGTGATGTGAAGTATCTGTAGCTACTCGTAGGAAGTACAACTTCAAAGAAATATTCTTGAATAACCTGAGTCTGTAGACTTACTTACCTTGAAAGTGAGGAATCAATCTCTGACTGTAGATATCTTAAGCCTTAACTTTTGCAGTTTGGAGTAGGCCATAAGACGGAGTTAGTGGTTGAGAGTCACCTGGAAATGGTTCAGAACTGGTTAAAGGACCAGTACAGAAGCATCTCAGAATCATTTTAATCTGGTTTTTGAACTTAGATGTTTGATAAAGGTGAGGGATCTGTTACTGATAGCAAATATTTTTGGTGTCAGGTTGTGCAGTTTGGGCTGGGCCATGAGACAGGATCAGTGATTGAAGGCCAACCAGTGACAGTGAAGGATCTCTTGAAGGACCTATATGAACGAGCCTGCCATGGCAAGCACTGGGCTCTTGTTAGACACACTGCTGGTAAGCTAATACTTTTTATTATTTTCAGGGACAGTTTTAGATTTTTTGAAAGTTTTGTAAGGTTTAGTAGTTTATTCATGGGTTTGCTTAAGTTTGATTAGAAACAAATATGTTAAGATATACAGCACATTGACGATTAAAGATGCTGGAAAAATCATGCAGATATGTCACATCTTTTATAGTAAGAACTCACTGGTATGAACAAAAATGTAAAGAAAAAATAGAATCCTAACCAGAAACACCATCATGATGTGTATTTAATGTAAATGTAGTATGTTTCCCTCCAACCTCTCTCACCATCATGTTCACTGTGGTGGAAGACACAAGCACATCTTCACTACAACCCAGATAATCTTGAATTCACTTCAAAGGCCATCAGTACTGCACTCTTATGGGTTACGTTAAATACTACCTTTATTAAATCCTCATCTTAACTTTATCTGACACGTTTGAATCAGCTCAAAAACCATTTTCACTACCCCCCTATTTCACCACATTTTGTCACAGCACACTTCTGGATCATGTCAAAGGTCATTCTCAGTACACCCTCATATTTTACACCACCATTTTCACCATCTTGCCTTCTTCACAATCTTTATTTCCACTATATGCTTATGGGTAAGGTCCAAGGCCTCCTTTCTTACACAGTTGTCTGAATTATGTTTATCTTTACTCTCATCTTCACTGTTCCTTTGACATCTCATTTGTACTAACCCTCACCTTCATGACATCATATTCACTACACCCTCAGTACCAGAGTCCTTTAGTGAAGATGAGCTGACATAACTTGTAAGGATCAGGTCAAATACTTAGTCAATAAATAGTCAGTCAGGGTAGATAGAAAGAAGAGACAAATCAAACGCAGTGGGTTTCTATCTTCAGACTCATTAGAATTTTCAAGCAGGTAAATTTTGTATACTTTTCCATTAAGAGAAGTTTTGAAGATGAGTGAGAATAGGAAGATTCAGTGAATCATTGAAATATGTATAATCAGAAGATCTAGTCCCTATTTCTCTGTTAGGAAGAGGTCTTTGGTAACTTACCTGTATGTATAGAGCCCTGTTCCAGAAGGTTTTGGACTTGCTAACCTTTCTCATGTGAGGATACCAAATGAGTAGATAGGAATGTGTGAAATGCTTATTTGTTTCTTTATTATTTACTTCATTTACAGGAATGCTGGGTAAGCGTGTAGAAGATCTGGCTAAAGCTGTCACGGATCTTTTAGTACGACAGAAGCAGGTGACTGTTGGCTTGCCTCCACACAATGAAGTAACTATTACTGCTCCCCTTCCGTCATCTGAACTGCGTGTTCTTATCCATGAGGCATATGGAGCAGATGAATCGACTGCCATGCTAACTCAAGAGTTAATAGTCTACTTGGCAATGTTCATTCGTACAGAGCCGAGTCTCTTCCATGAGATGCTGAGGCTGCGAGTAGGGCTTATAATACAGGTAAAACACCGTTGATAGATGTTAAAAAACACTTGTTTAGAAGAGTATTTGATCAGACATGGAACCTTTTCGCACTTACAGGTTTTGTCAAACTACTGACGTGCTACATCAGAACAACAGTTTATGAACCTCACCTTAACGGGGTGAGGAGAGAAAAGAGTGGGAGTGGATGATTGATGCAGAGCAGGGGCAGATGAAGTCAGTGGTGGGGAAGATAAGGGTGGAGGACATGGCGGAGTGATAGGAGGAGAGGGAATGTTTTGTTGTTAGGATTGAAAGTTCATTTACTCGCAACAATGGAAATTTAACAGGTGCTGTGCTGAACATACCATTGTTTGCTTTGTTGTATCTACACCTTATATAGTAACTGCTGCTAAACACTTTTTCTTAACTCTGTTTGGTTCTTTGATTACTATCCAAGGATTTTTTAGTCTATGATATGGTCATGCTGGTTACATTGAACTATACATGCACTATCCATTGTTCCTTTGTTTTTTGTTCGTCATGCGTATCTGTGCAATTGTTCTCCAGTATTTAATTTCTGAGATGTCTCTCCTTCATACATTTTGCTGCAGCCATCACAAGGATTAATATACACACCTGCATGTTGTCTTCTTCACTGCATTTAGCTCCCTGTTTTTTTACAATAATTTTTATGCTTGTTTGGTAGTTTACTCTTAATTTACATGTCTTAAGTATGTGTGAGAGGGTAGTGGCAGTGTTCCATGTAAGGAGTGTCTCTTCTCACAGATTTGCATTGCCCTCTAGAGCTGGAAAGTCATAGACACTTTCTAAGTACTGACCCTACATAATGGTCTGATAATTCCAATGAAATCCCAGTTCACTCCACTAAATTTTTATACATACTCTAATAGATTTATTTGATTGTTTTTTTGTTTACATATTGGAAAGATATTTATTTATAATGTGTAGGGTAGGGACTTCTATCTCTCTCCCATTTCTCAATAAGAAGTTTGATAGATATCTTTAAAGGAGATGAACTGATGATATAAGTAATCTTTAATGTTTCAAATATTCCCTGCAGGTCATGGCTTCAGAACTAGCACGGACGATCAAATGTGCTGCAGATGTGGCATCAGATCATCTCCTAAATCTCTCTCCATTTGAAATGAAGAACCTTTTGCATCATATTATGTCTGGGAAGGAATTCAACATTGGGTCAGGTACAGTGCTTTCAGTTGCTGTATCAAAGGGATTTCAGTACATTTAGGTTGTAATGACTTATTTTGATAATTCTTAAAAGTTGTGCAGGCAAAATTATTTAATTATGCAGACTATTATCACTCTGTCAACATTCGTAAACATTCCCTAGATATGGTACATCAGGTTTAGGGTAATCATGGTAGGTGAGAGAAGTGTGAGTAGGAGTGCGAGTGCATGAAAATATAGAATAATGGTATGAATTCATTTGTATGTGATTGCTTTGAACCATTTGTGAGAGGAATACCACCTGTGACATGGGGAAACAGAGTAGAAGAGTACTGGAGGGAGAGAAACAGAGGAAGAATGCGTGGAATGGTGAATGCGAGGGAGGCATGTAGGGACAGGAATGAGTGAGGACTCTTTTGCCAACCCCTTGATGGGAGTTCCCAGAGGGAATGGCCATCAGAGATATACATAAATAGATTGATTCATTAAGCCAGATTATGTCTGGAAGAGGGGCCTAGGCCTGGGTGCATTTGGTAGTGTGTTGAAGGAGAGGTCGGCGTCTTTAGGGGAAAGATAGCCATGTTTCAAGGAATAGTGGTCCTGACAGTGTTTGATGGCCTTGGGCCCTGAATGCCAAAGAAAGGAAGAGGATGGATGTATTGGAAATGAAATTACCGAAGATGCTATTTGGTCAGAGGTTGTTTGGTTGTTTATGGGATGACAGTATCAGAGAGAGATGAGGTAGTAAGCACAGTCAGATGGAGAAGGCCAACCAGGGTTGGTGAGATGCATCAGGTATATGAAGATCAGCAGAGAAAGGTTTATTACGAGGATCTTTGTGTCTGATATGGAGGGAAGAAGGGGTAGGGGAAGACTGAGGAGATGGAAGGGTGAAGTGAAGGAGGTTTTAGGGTACTGGATTTTTATTTTCATCCAGACTATCCTGTGGAGGACCTCACACATGTTCAAGGAAATGTCTAGACCAGAGAAAAAACTTTTCTTTTAAAAGTAACAGTTTGTGGAGATGTTGTTAGTGGAGATCGTTGTTGGTTGTAATATTATTGTACACATTCATTCAACAGATATGCTGTGTTTTATGGTAGTTTTCATTTTTCTGAAGGAAGAGTGCTCGCATATGCCCTCTGTATAGTGTGGCAAAAGGATATTAGTGTTTTCAGTAGTTGTTATTTCTTACCAGTTATCTAACACATCTTTTGCTTTTGCCAGTCTTACAAAAACGTGAAGGATTATTTGCAAATGGTAAGTTAGGACAAGTGCAGTATGTAATTTCTTAGGATGTACATAGTAGCTAATTTGGTTTCTAAGCAAACTCTTTCATATCCCCTCACTCTTCATGTAGCTCGCTCTTGAGCCATCAGGAACCTGTGTGATAGGGTAGAGCATGCAAGTAATTGTGCCACACTCATGGTAAATTCATGAAAAAATATGCGTATAGATTTTCTTGAGGGTAGTCTGAAAAATATGCTTGAAATCAGTGCTGCAGTCATCTGTTAATTTGTAAACACCTCACACAACTATCTGTGATATTCCAGCACCATCCCCCCACCTGCAACCATGCCAGTGTCTCAGTAGTTGTCATCAGTTAAGATGGTTAGCTGTTCAGATGAATGTTAAACTTTACTTTTAATAGATTTGCTAGTTCTGTGATATGTTTAAATGTTTAATTTTATGATTATGTATTGTAATATGCAGGATATCTTGTGATATGATAACTCTTAAGTCCTCTTCTTGAAGTGGACTGAGGTGCTGTTTGGAATGATATTGAATTCTGTTGAGAGGGAATGTGTTTGGTCTTTAGATACAGTGTTAGATTTTTGGCTCACTGAGAGCTTTCATATAGATACCTCATTTAGGTAACGATGAAGTTCCTTTGATTAGAGGAAAGCTGTCACATTGGAAGCATGAAATGGGTGAGTTAATATCTGCAACATAAGGTTGAGCCCTGCAAGCACTAAAGCATTCAATTCATGATGAATTGTATATTGTAATGAAGGAAATGGACAAGGAGTTAGAAAGTGTTACAAAGAAAGCTTACCTAGTAGGGAATAAGTGGTGATGGAAAATCTGCAGCCTGGACCAAGGAATAGTGATTAATGAGCACAGTCCTTAGCCGAGTGGTTTGATAAAAGTAGCTGGGAAATCAGGTAGCATTTAAGAACTTACCACAAAAAGTGAGAGCTGTTGATGAACCTCAGGTTGAGAGATTAGTAATGAGGATGGGAAATGGCATCTTTCCATGGGTTGGAATCTTTTGACTTGTTCAGCTCTCCTAGAAATAGCCTGCAGTATAATCTTAAGGCATAGGGCCAGAACCAGAATATGTTTCAGGTTTGTTCTACACTAATAGAGAAGGTCCAGAGGAGGACATCTAATATGTTACCAGCATTAAGAGAGCTGAATTACATGGAAAAGTTAGAAGCCTTCAGTTTGCTCACCTTTGAAGAGAAATGTGAGAGGTGACTTGATCAGAACCATAGAGTTTTCTAACCAGATTGATGACTCAGACAGTGAACAGTTCTTTGAAACATATAGAGATAGGACAGAGGACATAGTGTGAAATTAAGCAAGAAACATTTTGAAAAAGAAGTGAGGAGATACTTTTATATTATGATAGTGGAGGATAAATGGAATGAAATGACTGAAGACATGGGTAATGCAGTCATTCTCTTGCTTTCTCCCCATTGCAACTTGAGGTGGAGTTGTCATAGGTCCTTGACTTAATGCAAATAGAAGAATAGTCTGGCAATTTAAGTGCCTTAACATCTACTCATAACATTTTTGCTGATATTCTTGGTGCTGGGAGAAGAGTCATTGGGATACATGAAAAGTATGGTGTCTACAAAAAAACATCCCTCTCATTCGTGAAAAGTATGGTGTCTGCAAAACGAAAACATCCCCCATATATTTTCAGAGGTTTTTCACGGCTAAGATTTATTATGGGCATAAGAGTATGATGCTCTCAGGATGAAATCATCATCCATCTGGCCACTGAGACTAGTTCTAGTGTGTGCCTTGTCCTGTCTTGAGGGAACGATGTTCTTTCTTT